>CM054157.1:6458426-6478426 GCA_028751875.1 Rapana venosa
AAAACCTTCCATAAAATAGTGAGATATGGAGAAGTAACAAACATCGAAAAGTATTCTTTCACTTTTTCCTTTTCATGAACATTTAATTTTTTTTTTTTTAGGGGGGGGGTGGGGGGGGGGGGTGTTTTGCAGCAGCATTGTACTCTTTGAAGAAAAAATTATTGTGGGGAGAAAAAAAACCCCTTCCATAAAATAGTGAGTCATGGAGAAGCAACATCGAAAAGTATTCTGTCACTTTTTCCTTTTCATTAACATTTTTTTTTTTTTTGGGGTGGGGGATGTTGTTTTGCAGCAGCATTGTACTCTTTGAAGGAAAATTAGGGAGAAAAAAAAACCTTCCATAAAATAGTGAGTCATGGAGAAGCAACATCGGAAAGTATTCTGTCACTTTTTCCTTTTCATTAACATTAAATTTTTTTTGTTTTTTTTTTGGGGGGGAGGGAGGTTGTTTTGCAGCAGCATTGTACTCTTTGAAGGAAAATTAGGGGGGTTCAATAAAATAGTGAGATACTTATTTATTTATTTATTATTTGTTTATTTATTTATTCTTTTATATCGAGGATAATGGAATAAGCACTTATGTGCTTTTTTACATCCAGTCCTCGTGTGTATGCGGATTTGTGAATAATTATGGAGAAGCAACATGGAAAACTATTCTTTCACTTTTTCCCTTTTCATTAACATTTAAAAGTTGTTGGGGTGGGGTGGGGGTGGGGGGGGGTGTTTTGTAGCAGTTGTTTCACTTTTTCCTTTTCATGAACATAAAAGGGTTGTTTTTATCTATTTATTTATTTATTTATTTATTTATTTTCGTTCCTCGACTAGAGCTCCGAGGTTCACCAATAGTGAGATTTTTGCGTATGCGACCGTTTTTCAGCCCACCATTAAGGTATTGCCACATATATTGCAACTTCGGAGATTTTTTTAATCATTAATTTTGATTTTAATATTACGTGTGCGTGGGTGCGCGCGTGTATGTGTGTGTGTGTGTGTGGTGTGTGTGTGTGTGTGTGTGTGTTTTGTGTGTGTGTGTGTGTGGTGTGTGTGTGTGTGTGTGATATCTTCAGTTTAACGTCTATTCACATTGAGTGATTTTAGACGGAAGATGTGTGTGTGTGTGTGTGTGTGTGTGTGTGTGTGTGTGTGTGTGTGTGTGTGTGCGTGTGTTTATCTGTCTACTCTATCCCTCTGTTTTGTCAATGACATTGCTCATGCAGGGGCTGCAGGGTTATTGACTCACCCCCCCCCCCCCTTCCCCCGTCGAGAACTTTTCCCCCCTCCACTACTTTTTAACTTTTGTCATATATGATGTGTACATTTGTCATGGGATCTGTATTATTTTTGTTACGCGCATGTCATACGCTCTTTCATAAAAGGGATAGGCCTCATATTTATAGCTAAACCATCCAAATTTGACTCTCTCTCTCTCTCTCTCTCTCCTCTCTCTCTCTCTCTCTCTCCTCTCTCTGTGTCTGTGTCTGTGTCACCATTTTTCGCTTTTTGCTGCGCACGCTATTGTGATTTGCACCGAACCATTTTCTGTTTCCAAATGTAGGCCGTTTTCCATCATTAGGGTTCAAAAATAAGCATGGTCCTTTAGCTGTGGAATTTGTTACACGATGCTATTGCGTAGCCTCTAAAGACAGGCTTGATATATTTGTATAGCAAATAAAGACACGCGTCCTATTTATGTATAGAGCGTGAAGACACACACACACACACACACACACACACACACACACACACGATAGTCTTGTATAGCATAATTTTCTTCTTCTTCGTCGTCGAACGCTCAGACAGCAACTCCTGAGGCCCTAACAAATGCTGCCGTGCGCTGAAGGCCCTCCCTCCAGGGGTCCGAAGAGTTTGTCCCTCATCGGCAGGTCATTAGGCCAGATATCGGCCCTGGCGTGTTAGATAGGTCTGAAGGAAGTGTTCTTTCACTGTCATGGGAGAAGTGCCACAGGGGCACGCCTCAGAATCACCAACGTGGAGCTTGGTGAACATGTGATGTCTGAGTCTGCAGTGTCCAGTCCTCATCCTCACAATTGTTACTTGGTCATCTCTGGGTAGGAGGTAGTAGTCATCCTTACTGTTGAAATTAGGGTGCTGCTGAAGCCATCTTCTCTTTTGCTTTTCCTTCACAATTGTCTTTGCCTCTTCATACGTCACCTCCTGCTTCTCTTGAGGCATCTGACTCCTGTCTTTGTCAGAAGGTCAGCTTCCTCGCTGCTATTGATGCTGCAGTGTGAAGGAGCATATGAAGACATGTAATATTCTTGTATAGCATATGAAGACACACAGGAAAATCTTGTATAACATATGAAAACACATGATACTTTTGTATAGCATATGAAAACATGTAATATTCTTGTATAACATAAGAAGACACATGACATATTGTATAGCATATGAAAACATGTAATATTCTTGTATAGCACATGAAGACACACATGATAATCTTGTATAACATATGAAAACACATGATACTCTTGTATAGCATATGAAGACATGTAATATTCTTGTATAGCATATGAAGACATGTAATATTCTTGTATAGCATATGAAGACATGTAATATTCTTGTATAGCATATGAAGACACACATGGTATTCTTTATAGGATATGAAGACAACCATGATATTATTGTTCATTATGTGGAAAACATGATATTCTTGAATAGCAAATGAAGACATGATATTTTTTGTACAGCATAATTATGAGGACACACATGATATTATTGTATAGCATATGAAGACATACATAATATTCTTGTATAGCATGTGACCACACATGATATTCTTGTATAACACATGAACACACACATTATATTCTTGTACATTATGTGAAAGCAAACATGATAACATTGTATAGCATATGAAGACCCACATGATGTTCTTGTACAGCATATGAAGACACAAATGATATTATTGTTCATTATGTGAAAACATGATATTATTGTATCGCATATGAAAACACTCATGATATTCTTGTACAGGATATGAAAACAACCATGACATTATCGTTACATGTTCATTATGTAAAAAACATTATATCATTGTATAGCGTATGAAGACACACATGATATTTTTTGTTTAGCATGTATAGACACGTACGATATTTTTGTATCACATATGAAGACACATGATATTATAGTATAGCAGATGAAGTCATATTATATTATTGTATAGCATAATTATGAAGACACATAATATTATTGTACAACATGTGAAAACCCACTCACACACACAAATAGGAGAGATGAGATAGCCAAGTGGTTAGAACATTGCTCTCGCAATCTGATGACCCGGGTTCGAATCCCGCTCAAGGGGATTTTTTCCCCTGGAGTTAACATCAGTGCAGACTCCACTCTCCCCAAAAGTCCTGGGTGAGACTATAAACCGAGGTCCCGTGTGAGAACGCACGCACAACATCTTGGGCACACGTTAAAACCCGTTCCGCTTTTCGTAAGAGTAGGCCATTGTGTGCCGGTGGGAACGGATGCCACAATTTACAAAACTGCATACACACGGGGACTATATGTAAAAATCCACATGAGTGCTTATTTCCTTCATCCTCGATATAAGATAATAAATAAAATAATAAACATTCTTACATAGCATATGAAGACACACGATATTCTTGTAGGCCCATAAGCATATGAAGACACCCGTGATATTTTGTAGAGAATGTGAAGACACACGCACAATTTATTTTCTTGTATTGCATAGGAAGACACACATGATATTTATTCTTGTACAGCATGTGAAAACATCACATGATATTCTTGTGGAACATATGAAGACACACACACACACACACCACACACACACACATGCATATTCTTTGAATGCTTTGATGATAACGATGAAAGGAAACGACAGAGGAAACAATACCCCCCCCCCCCCCCCCCCCCCCTTTGCCTTGTTTCTATGTCCTTTTACACAAAGACTAAAGTAAGGTTAAAAGTGCCGGTGGCAGTTTTACGCCCTTTTACGTATGTCCTTGCGTCAAAATAAAATAATAATAATAATAATAAATGGAATTTATATAGCGCTATATCTTGCAGAGACAAATCAAAGCGCTTGCACTCAACTCATTCTTACACAGTCATACAACCAGTGACAAGCAATAGTTCCATCAAGTCCAAATGTGCACACACGCACACACACACAAACACACACAGGTCACACACCCTGGCAGGGCAATAGAATCTTGGTTGTTGAAGGCAGGGAAAAAAAACTATGAGATGAGGCAGGAGAGGAAAATCTTAGGTTTGAAATAAATATGTCTTGAGACTGGATTTAAAAGTGTCATAAGAAGGCTTTTGGCGGAGAGAGAGAGGGAGATCATTCCACATTAATGGACCAGAAATAGAGAAAGAGCGACGGCCGATGGTGGATTGGTTGAATCTAGATATTCGTAAGGACAAGGTATCTGCAGCAGAGCGGAGAGAACGAGAAGGAGTGTACAAGTGAAGACATTCACAGAGGTAGGCGGGTGCTGTTTTGTGGAGACATTTGTAACAGAAAAATAAAAAATGTGTCTCTTTTGAAAAATATTACACGCAGTTGATTTAGGAGGGGGGGTGGGGGGGGGGGGGGAGGGGGGGGAGAGCTACGATGACGTCATCATTCCTCTGATGCTCGCACAGAAATTTTTTTTATATTTTGTGCTAAATGTGCAGTATAGTGAGGATGAGGTAAGTCTAAAAAAAAAGCGTATTTTTTTGGTAAAAAGATGAAACGGAAGTTAAACAAAAAAATTGATTTCAGCTGGCACATTGGCACGTGTTGAAGGGCGGGTTTGACAAGGGGGTTACGGAGTGGGCAGTAGTTCTTGGGAACACCTGAGAAGCACACATTGTGTAAGAACTCCCCCTTTCCCTTCCCCTCCCCCCCCCCCCCTCCCCCCATATCTGGCTCTTCATCCGTCTTTGTCTTTTTGTCTTTGCTCGACTTTTTGTTGGCCTCTCTCTCATTTTGTCCTCCCACAATCTGTTTCTGTTTGTGTTTCTCAGTATCTGTTCGTTTGTCTGTCTGTGTGTCTGTCTGTGTGTCTGTGTGTCTGTGTGCCTGTCCCTGCAGGGCCTGGTGATATTCAAAAAAAAAAGAAGAAAAAAAGCAAAAAAAGGATATGACCTGTTTGGTTTTTGTAAGTAGTGCAAATATCATCGTCGTCGTTGTCGTCGTCGTAGTAAGCGTGGTTGTCGTCGTCATTATCAATTGAATGTGTATGTTTGTCTAATTATCTGTGTGTTTGTCTATCTCTTTACATCACTCTGTGTGTGTGTGTGTGTGTGTGTGGTGTGTGTGTGTGTGTGTGTGGGTGTGTGTGTGGCGTGTGTGGGTGTGTGTGTGTGTGTGTGTGTGTGTGTGTGGCGTGTGTGTGGGTGTGTGTGTGTGTGTGGCGTGTGTGTGTGTGTGTGTGTGTGTGGCGTGTGTGTGTGTGTGTGTGGTGTGTGTGTGTGTGTGGACACGCTTTGTGTCTCCGTGTAGACACGCTTTGTCTTACTCTCAGTGTCCTCCTCTGGTCTCACGCCTGTACACACACACACACACACGAGGGTTCATTGTCCTCTTTTCACAGCCATCCTGCATGGTGTTACCGTTTGTTAGTGGGACAATGCTTACGGATCATAGAGACAATGTTATGAAAGCCGCCCTATGGACACCAACCAGAGGAGCTCTGCACTGTTGCTGAATTACTGTGATCTTCAGTTTAACGTCTATTCACATTTAGTGATTTTAGACGGGAAAAAGTAATATAAACAAGAGAATGCAAACAATAACAAAAAGTGCCAAATAATAGTACTTAAAAACTAACTTTAACATACAACAAAAACTGAATTACTGTTTCCTTGTCCAACAACGTTTTTTTTTTTTGGGGGGGGGGGGGGGGGGGGTTAGTTTCTTGTTCACAGGACACTTGCTGTGTCTACTGCTTCTGCAAAATAACGACTATACTAATTCGGCATCTGGGTTTGATAGTTCGCTCCCTAAATCGGAAATCTCCATTAAGACGTAAACACAATCACAACAACAACAACAACAAAACAAATTTGATAAGTCTGTAATGGTGACGTCACTAGAGTATTTTGCTACAGGAGGTACAGTGGTGCGAGCATGATCATTATTGTAGAAAGAAAAACACTGCAGGAGATAGAACCTTTCCTTGTGGTACACCAGTTAAAAATGACAATGCGTGTTGAGTTCTTTTGTTTCCAAACAAAAACATTGACCATAAAAAAATTAACTAGAAAATGTATTTTCAACTAAAGTATTTTGAAACTCACGTGCACTTGTTTTTAGCCATTACATGATGTAGAACAGTGTCGAATGCTCTTGAAAAATCAATACAGGCAATATCAAGAAAGGAAGACGATGATAATTTAAACGTGTTGCAAGACAAAATGATGGTGTTTCATTTATTTATTTATCAATCTATTTATTTTACTTCCATCATGTTTTGTAGACAAACACTACCTTTCATCGCAAAAAAAAAAAAATCCTCATGGATCTATCATGGCTAAACATTGGGACACCACCATTCCACGAGGACGGAATGTAAGATAGGACAGAGGAAAACCTCACGTGTGCGGAGCGTATAATTTTACAACCACTGATTATGGGAAGATGTCCTCTTTATTTTGTAATAGTCAGTGAACTCAAGACTCAAGAATACTTTAATGTCTCAACTAGAGAAATTATGAGTGGCATTTTAAAATTATAACTACACAGCATGTATTATTAAACAATACAGATTAAGAAATAAGACAGTATTTTACAAGCCGACATCAATCTACGTCACACCCCCTTCCCCCCACCCACCCATCCACACACACACACCCACACACACATACACACACACATGCGCGTGTGCACGCACACACCACTAAAGGTTAAGAGTAGCAAAGCAAAAACCACAACACAACAATAATTCAAACACATCTCATCTCATGAAACACATCGTCAGCACAATCAATACAAATATCACAAGTAACTTTACATTAAAAAGAAAAAAAACATGACCAAAAACAGTTTGATTTCAAAACAAAAATCACAATGGTGGTTTAAACTGCATGTTCTGTGTGCACAATCAATACGAACATCACAAGTAACTTTACATTAAAAAGAAAAACATGACCAAAAACAGTTTGATTAAAAAAAATCACAATGGTGGTTTAAACTGCACGTTCTGTGTCCAAGCGTCATCTCTTATCATCTGCATAAGTGTGTGGGACGGAATAGCTCGGTGGTTAGAGCGTTGCGCTCGCAATCTGACGGCCTGGGTTCGAGCCGCCTTCGGGACCGCCCGTTCAAGACGGTTTTTACCCTGGCGTTAACATCAGTGCAGACTCCACTCCCCTGAAAGTCCTTCGGATGAGATTATAAACCGAGGTACCGTGTGTGCGAACGCACGCAGACCATCTTGCGCACATGTTAAAACCCGTTCCGCCTTCCGGAAGAGTAGGCTGTTAGTGTTGGTGGGAACGGATGACAAAATTTACGAAAACCACATGCACACAGAACTGGATGTAAAAAAAAAGCACATGATATCTTAGTTCAATTATCCTCGAAATAAAAGATACCCAACCCCAAGAAAAAACCCCCAAAGTAACAAATATCCCCCCAAAAAAAACCCCCAAAACCAAAACAAAAAAACCCCCCCCCAAAACAAACACCAACCACCCACCACCCAACCCCAAAACAAAAACAAAACCAAAAAACCCAACCAAAAACAACAGCAACGAAAAACCAACCAAATTGACAGTCTTGTCATAACGATGAATTCACTCAATGTTT
Source organism: Rapana venosa (assembly GCA_028751875.1). NCBI lineage: Eukaryota > Metazoa > Mollusca > Gastropoda > Neogastropoda > Muricidae > Rapana > Rapana venosa. Next base: position 6,466,231 of record CM054157.1, read on the forward strand.
GTGCGCAAAATGTTGTCATATTTGTTTGAGGAGATGTAGAAAATTGACCGTTCCATTTAAACATAGACTATAATAACTTTATAGGCACAAAGAGTCCTATTGAAAGTTAACAATTATTCATTATAGTTCACTTGGAGATTGCGTGTCTACATCTGTGTAGATAGCGATATTATAACAAGCAGAAGGCAATATTATCACACGACAGAATGTCCACCAATACGAACTTTTTAATATACTCAAATGGACAAGAAATTCACGACTAGGAGGAAACTTGTCATAAAAAAACCCACATCAAAATACCATGCCCAATGTGACGAAAATGTAATTGTGACGTTTAAGGAATTTCTTCCTATGACGTATTTTTTGACTGTGACTAATGTGTCTGTGATTTGTTTCTGAGAATCGGTTTTTTTCTTCTTCTTACCCCCCCCCCCTCATTCTCTCTTCTCTTTCACTTCTCTTCTTTCACTCTCTCTCTCTCTAAACTCTCTCTCTCACTCTCTCATCTCGCTCTCCATCTCTCTTGGTAATAGCTCCTTTAAAGATGCGTTTGGTCCAGAACAGTATCTGATATCGTTAACTAATAAAACGGTTCAAAAACATTGAAAAATTCAGCTAAGATTTGTGGTCTTTTGAATGCAAACAATGGTATATTCAGCGGAGCAATGTGACAAAATTTGTCCATGATTTATTTGGAGATAGAAAATGACTCATAGAACAATTTCATTTTTAGTCCTGTCTTGAGAACATTATCTATACATTCGCCGAAAATTGCTTCTTTTATGACAAAACCCAACCAACAGGCTCCACACAACTGTACCAATAGCTTTTATTTCAAATAATATGTTCCGACTTAAACTTCTTAGCAATCATAATAACCATGGCTCTAGACTAAACGTAATTGCGACTTTAATGAATCTCCTATACGTAATAACTGAAATATTGGTCTGTGATTTTATCTGGACCTTTTTTTCATTACTCCATCGTCCTTTCTCTCATTCCATCTCCTTGTTATCATGTTTCTTCACCTCTCCCCCTTTACTCGATGCTCTTAGCTTCTCTCTCAAATCATCTCGTTCATTCTCTTCTCTCTTCTCTCCTCTCTCTCTCTCTTCTCTTACGAAAACGTAATTGTGACTTTGAGGAATTTCTTCGTATGAGGTATTTTTGACTGTGACTAATGTGTCTGTGATTTGTTTCTAAGAATCCGGTTTTTTCCCTTCTTCTTACCCCCCCCCCCCCTCTCTCTCTCCCTCTCTCACTCTCTCTCTCTTCTCTACCTCTCTCTCACTCTCTCTCTCTCACACTCTCTCTCACTCTCTCTCTCACTCTCTCACACTCTCTCACACTCTCTCACTCTCTCACTCTCTCTCAACATCACACTCTCACTCTCTCTCTCTCTCTCTCTCTCTCTCTCTCTCTCTCTCTCTCTCTCTCTCTCTTTGTATTTTGGTTGTGGTTCTTTCTCTTTTTTCTTACCTTTTTTGTTTTGTTTTGGTTCTTTTTTTTCTTCTTCTTTCTTTCTTTCTTTTCTTTGAAGATCAAACGATGTGGTTCTACTTGACACAGCAGACTTTAAGTCTACTTTGGTTGAATGTTTCGCCTGCTTTGGTGGCATACAAGGTCTACAAGCAAGATGTAATAAAAGAAACCGTTTCAGAGAGAGAGAGAGCAGGTGAGTTGGAGAGAATTCCATTAGAAGAGTGAGAGGAGGAGGGGAGCGAGAGATGAGAGAGAAGAGAGAGAGGGGGAAACGTAATTAGAGAGACGAAGAGAAAGAAGGCAGAGAAAACTCGAAAGAGTATTCTCAAAAAGGCTTGGCCCATACATGAAAGGGAATTGCCGAACTGCTTGATTTTAGGAGAAAATAAGAAAAACAGCTGAAAACAAAATGTTATTGTACAACAACAATACCACAACAAAAAACAGTTACAAAAAAAGATACTTAAGAAACAAGATATCCTATCTAAGGGCTTGACACAAATATACACCGCTCTCCAATCGGGTGATAGATGCCTGGTAAATTCTAAAAAATTAGCGCTTTATTTTTTTTTTAATTACAGGTATTAAATTCCTGCATTTCTAATTATTAATAAATATAAATGTTTTTCGCCTGCTTTGTTGCATAAGGTCTACAAGCAAAAGAGTAAATATAAAGAAACCATTTCAGAGAGAGAGAGAGAGAGAGAGGAGAGAGAACTCGAAAGATGTATTCACAAAAAGGCCATTGGCCCATACATGAAAAGGGGGTTGCCGAACTGCTTAGTATTTTAGTGAGAAAAATAAGGAAAAGCACGAAAACAAAATGTTATTGTACAGCAACAATCACCACAAAAAAATCAGTTACAAAAAAGATGACTTAAGAAACCAAGATATCTCTTATTCTAAAGGCTTTGCGTAAATACAAAGCAAGGCTGCACACAATCTCAGGGTGACTAGATGCCATGAGTAGACAGAATCTAAATAAATTAGGCTGTCTACTTTTTTTTGTTTTACAGGTATGTAATTCTGTCTAACATCTAATACTGGACAGCACAACACAAAATGGACTTCATCTTCCACTGCTTGCTTACATAATGGGCGTAGCAACCTGAGGTCATCAACATCATGTTCTATATATCTAAATTTATGAACATTTATGTCTGATACACCAAGTCTAAACTTAGACATAATTCAAGTTTTAGATAAGGTTTGACAAGAGAGAGAGAGAGAGAGAGAGAGAGAGAGAGAACTTAACATGTAGCCTGTAACGTCTTTTACTGTCTTGAGTACAATGAACGCGTTCAGTACACTGACAAAGGGCCGCTAATCATGAGTGACATATTACGTCCCCTGACAACTTGGTGATGTATACTTCAGGTAGTTTTTTCAGACAATTTCTGAAGAGACTTTCAAGTACGTTTTGCATACGCCACAGCCGTAAACTTCATTTCAAGAACAAGGCTTTAGGGTAAATAACCTTTCCACAAGTCCCGTACCCACGCACCCCCTCCCACGTGCCCCCCCCCCCCCCCCCGCCCCTCCCCCCCCCCCCACACACACACACTATCACCGAATCCTCTGGATGAGACTATAACACAGCTGTCAGAGTTCTACAATCAGTTCTCTCTCTCTCTCTCTCTCTCTCTCTCTCTGAAAGAGAGAGACATTTATTTGAAGTTATCTAGGAATGTTTGTACCAAATATGAGAAATGCACCTTTCCTGCGTCTTTCGAGATAACGATACCTATCAATGTGCCTGTCAGTATTGTAATTGCCCTTCATGGGATGATTTTGACTTGACAAAACTTTTTTTTCCTGTCTTCCTAAACAAAGTGTTTTTGACTTGACTTTGACTTGACACTTTCAGCCACTCTCAGCTGATACCCATTCCATCCCATCCCAGCCTAGCTGGGGCAGTCTAACTTCTAATTACAGCAGGAACTGACCGCACTTGGTAAAGGCTGCACACCGGTATCAATTTAGGGGTCATGTAGTATCTTGTATACAGTGGGAGTGGAAAAAAAACGTTGGTGATTTTCACAGATTTTTTTAAGCATGAAAAAATGGACTGTGCACTTGTTTTGGGGGGATTGAGGACATAGAGCAATACCATGTAGTCATGAGAAAGTTGGAAATAACCATCAAATGAGGTTTTCCTGTATTCCTACAGCGTTGACCCCGGGCATGCATATTGCGGTAAGGAAGCTACCAGACACCAAAGGACTGAGGGGGTTACAGTGTTTGCTGAAAAATTCAAAAAATTCAAACCTACCAAATTTGTTCAAAATCACATGAGTTTTGAGTCAGAGGCTAGTCTTTCACAAAAAGCGGTTTTTATTTCTGTGGATGCCTTAGTACGTGCGGTATGAATATAAGAGTTACATAGAAAAACAGAAGGAATAGAGTGATTTTTTAAATACCGGTGTGCAGCCAAAAGGAAGGGGCGCCGCTAATTTTAACACAGGGCCCTGGACCCTTGACTGGGTCATGCTGGATTTCTGCGCTGTGAGCTCCCCCCCCCCCCCCCCCTCCCCCCTCCCCACTCTCCCTCTCCCTCCTCGTCCCTCGGGCTCATTTCCTTCATTTACAAACGCTGGTATTAAAAGTTTCGAAACAAGTTTTGTGAACATGTAACCCAAGAAAGAACGTGAAGTATGAAGTCGTTCTTCGTTCATTATGTACAAACGCATAATATAATGATCATCATATAGTTAGTTACACGATCCTTCGTGATGTCCAAAACTGTCAGGAGTTATGCCTTTTAGTTTAGTTTTTTTTTTTGTTTAACCAACTAGCTAAAAGTTTATATTTCCTCCTCGGATGGAATTTTTAAATTTGAAAAATTATTTTTGGGGTATGTTTTTGTCTGTTATGCTATTCGAAGAGGTGATAAGTGATAGTGCTATTTTAAGCATATTTTCCTTTTTAAAAAATATTTTTTTATTTGTTCCTCGGCTAGAACTCTGAGGTTCTCCAATGGTGAGAGTTTTACGTATGCAATTGTCCCCCCCCCCCCCCCCCCCCCACTATTTAGGTAGCCACATTCCGACTTCGGGGATAAAAAAGTTTATTTTTAGACTACGAAGGTATTTTGTCCCTGTCTTTCTGACTAAATTCCTTCTGTGCAACAGTCAAACTGTGGACGGGTGGTCTAGAGGTAACGCATTAATTTTTTCTTGATAGTGAGAACTCGCGGGTTTGATCCCAGTGGGAACCCAACTCCCTGTGTGTGTGTGTGTGTTGTGTGTGTGTGTGTGTGCTGTGTTGTGTTGTGTATGTGTATGTGTGCGTGCGCGCGTGCGTGCGTGCGTGGTGTGTGTAGTGATTTTGACTCAAATCCCGCCTTTTTATTCATGTGCAATTTTGTTTCTATTTTTATTATTTTTTTTGCCCTTCATCTGCATAGCAGTGTCTATCAATTGCTTCTGTCTATCTGTCTGTCTGTCTCTCTCTCTCGCTCTCTGTCTGTCTGTCTCTGTCTGTCTGTCTCTCCCGCTCTCTGTCTGTCTGTCTGTCTGTCTGTCTGTCTCTCTCTCTCTCTATCTATCTATCTCTCTCTCTCTCTGTGTTTCAAGCAAACAGGCCAAAAATAGGACGGAAGACGCAGGCCTACGTGTGAACGCCCTGTGCATGTGTAAAAGGAAAGCAGCCAGTAGCAGTGTTGTTACCTGTCAGGGATAATTGATATGACATCACATTACGTTGCCAGCTGTACTGTCAAGGTTAGCCACAGCCACATAACTATCAGTCTCAGCAGATAATTAATGATAGTGCTCAACAATTGCCACCAGTCTAAAAAAACAAAAAGAAAAGGAAAACAAAAAGACAAGACGAGCCGAAAACCAGCTGACCAACCAGAAAACCAATGAAGCAAGGAAGCAAGTAACCATCCATCCATCCAGCCAGTCAGCAGTCAGCCAATCAGCCAGCCAAGCAGCTAACCACCTAACCAAGCAAGCGAGCGAGCAAACAAGCAAGCAAGCAACTAACCGACCAGCCAACCAGCCAACCAAGCAACCAGCCAACCAAGCAACCATCCAACCAACCAACCAACCAATCCAACCAACCAACAGCCAACCAGCCAACCAACCAATCTAGCAACCAACCAACCAACCAACCAATCAATCCAAGCAACCAACCCATCAACCACCTACCCCTCCACACACCCACCCACCCACCACCCAATCAACCAACCAACCAACCAACCAACCAACCAACTAACCAACCACCCAGCCAATCAATCAACAAACCAACCAACCAACATCTAGCCACCCAGCCAACCAACCAACCAACCAACCAACATCTAGCCACCCACCCATCCATCCAACCAACCAGCCACCCACCCATCCATCCAACTAATCAACCAACCAGCCAGCCAACAAACCAACCAACCAAACAACCAACAAACCAACCAACCAGCCAGCCAACCACCAACCAACCAGCCAGCCAACCAACCAATCAACCAGCCAACCACCCAAAACTAACGAAACATGAAGGCACGGACAGAGCATAATTATGTCTCTTGAGACATGTATACGAGTGGATGCATACTTCAGTATGCCCGTAAGTTCTGTGAAAACTGACATAATGCTTTCCTGGGTACATCCTCAGTAGATTCTGACAGATGTGTCAGACTGCCTTACCTAGGCTTTTATGGCAATCGTGCTCTTGCCTACAAAAAAGCATACGCATGCGTGCATCTGCGCGCGCGCGTACGCGCGTGCATCCCCTCCCCCCCCCTCCCCTGGACATTTTTGCAAGTTATAATAAACGAACATCTATCATGCACATACACATCATTCGTTTTCCTTGCGTGTTTATCAACCAAATCGAAAATCACTGTTAAGCTGATTCAAGTCTTCTAACATCCCCCCCCCCCCCCCCGAAAAAAACAACCCAACAACAAAAGCCCCCTCCCCCCACCTCCAAAAGAAAAACCCACCAAAACCCCCACACAACAACAACAACCAAACAAACAAACACCGCCCCTCAAAAATCAACACCTCCCCCTTCCCCACCTCAAAAAAACAGCAACAATAAACCAAACAACACAAAAAATCCCAAACAATCCAGAAAGAAACCTTTATGAGTTACGTCAACATGTTTTTTTTCCTTATAGGTAAAACCACCTGACCATTCAACAGTGTGATTTATTTCTTTCCTCGCCACTGTCAGTTTTGTCATCGGTCTTGTCCTCTTTTTGAAAAACTTACGAGGAACGTGTGGGAGAAAGAAGGACACTGAGAAAGACAGGAGCAGGAAAGGAGAGAGAGAGAGAGAGAGAGAGAGGAGAGAGAGAGAAGAGAGAGAGAGAGAGAGAGAGAGAGAGAGAGAGAGAGCAGGAAGGAGAGAGAGACAGACAGAGAGAGAGACAGAGAGAGAGAGACAGAGACAGACAGAGAGACAGATAGAAGGAGAGACAATGGCTTATTGTGGTAAGCTTACTAGCCCATTCGCAAGGGGGGCAGTGGGAAGACTGGGCACAAAACACATTTCAACCAATGAGTAAAAACAAAATACACAACTGCCCAAATAATCATCATGCATGATATGGATTTCATACGGTGGTTTAAACAGCTGCAACAAACACCCGATACGTTGTAAACTATGAAATACTTTTTATCAGGGCGAGAAACAAAAGGACAAAATTTATATGTGCTAAAGCTGTACCAGCCATTCAGCAGGACCTCACAGAACTCACGGATATGACAGCGATTTTGTTTTGACAATTTACCTCATGTGTAAAAACCAACTGTGATAGGAGAGAGAGAGAGAGAGAGAGAGGGGGAGAGAGAGAGAGAGAGAGAGAGAGAGAGCGAGAGAGAGAGAGAGAGAGAGAGAGAGAGAAGGGAGGGAGAGAGAGCGAGAGTGTGAGAGAAAGAAAAGGAGAAGAGGGAGGGAAAGGGAGAAGAGAGAGAGAGAGAGGGGGGGAGAGGGGGGAAAAGAGCGAGAGTGAGAGGAGAGAGGGGAGAGGGAGGGAGAAGACAAGAGGAGAGAGAGAGAGAGAGAGAGAGGGAGAGGGAGGGAAAAGAAGCAAGAAGAAGAGAAGGAGAGAGAAGAGAGAGAGAAGAAACCTTTTCAATGAACTAAAAAACCCGAGGCCCGGTTCGAACGCAGCAGAACACCTTGGCACCGTTAAATCCTGTTCCGTTTTTCGGAAAAAAGGGGCGTTTGTGTGCCGGGGGAAACAGATGAAAAAATTTTAAAAAACCGCATACACAGGGGGATGTTTAAAAAAAGCACAGAGGCTTATTTCATTACCTTGATTAAGGGAAAAAATAAAAAAAGAAAAAAAAAAGGGAACATGGAACAACATCAAACCACAGATATTTTGGAGTAAAAGGGGTAGGAATTTTGCTATACACCCTCCCACTGCGCCGTGCGGCTGCCTGGTGTGTGTGATATGTTACGTTTCGGAAAGGGTTAAGGGTTATTTTGTTTTTAACCCTTCCCCAAAACTTTTAGTTAGCAGAAGAATAATTCACCCAGAAACCTTGAAATTTATCATCCTCCTTTTTAAGAGATTAAAAAACCATTAGTTGACAAGTTCAAGAAAAATTTTGTGCGAAAATGTCCTCCAACCTTTTGTCTTTGAGGTCATGGTTTTTTTTTCCGTTAAAAAGACAGTAAAAGAGTTAAAATAAAGCATTATGCAAGTCAAAAACTCATTGGGAACCCGCCGGGAATAAAAGAATAAGCTATTTTTCTTGTGTACAAACTTTTGCATGTTTTAAAATTTTGAAAAAAACCTGCTATGGATTTAAGGCAGGCGTTGTTCTTTTACAGGGTGGGCAATTTATTCAGTGATTCTTTAACCTCCACCTCCCCACCCCTCCCCCGCCCCCAACATTGAAAAACCCCTTTTCAAACGCCCCAAAATTTTTTTTTTTTTTAGCTTTAGTTTTGTCCCCGGTTTTTTGAAAACTAAAACGGAAACAAAAGCGTTGATTCGTTGGCGAGGTTTATGAAGCAAAAAAATAGTTTAAAATGTGAAGACAAGTTTTTTTAATGATAAAAATTTTTCATCCCTGGAATCGTTCGGTTTCAGTCATAAATTTACAGTGTCAATTAGACTGTCAACTTTAAAAGGGTTTTATTGCTTCATTACCTGTTGTCATTCGTTGTTATTCCTGCCTTACTGTTGTAGTTTTTGTTGATTAACCCCCCCCCTCCACCACCACCACCCCTGTGTCCCTGCCTCATTCATCTGCTGCAGCTCAATGGTCAGATTTTGCGTATGCCACAGGCTTTACCCACTAACAAGGTAGCCAAATTCCGACTTCCTGGGTAGCAGTGTTGATGTCTGTTGTTGCCGATATTGTTGTTGTTGTTGTTGTTGTTGTTGTTGTCAATTGATCTGTTACGATTATAGATGAGTTTATCCCGCTGATCGTTTGCCAGAATGAAAAGTGTGTAAATTCAAGGGGACGTTTGCCTTGAAGGTATACAGTCGATTGCAGATATTGCTTAGAAAAGAGACAGATAAAATGAGATTTAAGTTTTCTTTAGAGCGGATTTTTTTGGGGTTGGTTTATGGATTTTTGTTTTGGGGGATGGGGGTGAGGAGGGGGGTGGGGGTAAGGATTTTTGACTGCTTTGAATTTGGGTTCTGGTGAGGAAATTTAAACTTAGTTATGTGTTAGTCTTTGTGAATAATTCTCTCTCTCTCTCCCTCTCCCTCTCTCTCTGTCTGTCTGTCTGTCTGTCTGTCTGTCTCTCTCTCTCTCTCTCTCTATATATATATATATATATACATATATATTAATTCAATTCAATATATATAACAGCACACGGCAATGCTGGGCACGTAATATGTCAATGTCTGTTGTACCTGTGATGTTATTTTCTAAGATGTCCGCCATGACAGTTTCGTGGTGCATAAATTATGTATTAAAACCGAAATGTTATCAGAACAAAAGAGAGGCCTGTTTTCTGCCTCAAACGGAGAGTGTATGCAGGAGGGCAGGGCAGGGCAGGGCAGGGCAAGACAGGGCAGGGTAGGGCAGGGCAGGGCAGGGCAGGGCAGGGCAGGGCAGGGCAAGGTAAGGCAGGGCAGGGCAGGGCAGGGCAGGGCAGGGCAGGGCAAGGTAAGGCAGGGCAGGGCAGGGCAAGGCAGGGCAGGGCAGGGCATGGCATGGCATGGCATGGCAGGGCAGGGCAAGGACAGGGCAGGGTAGGGCAGGGCAGGGCAGGGCAGGGCAAGGTAAGGCAGGGCAGGGCAGGGCAGGGCAAGGCAGGGCAAGACAGGGCAAGGCAAGGCAGGGCAGTGCAGGACAGGGCAAGGCAGGGCAGGGCAAGGAAGGGTAGGGCAGAGCAGGGCAGGGCAGGGTAACACAAGACTGGTAGTTTTATGTCTGGAACATGGCAGGTGTTGGCTGCTTTACACACAGCGGGGGCAGTCAGTGTCTTAGCAGTTAACAGGTGATTGTAGTGTAGTTACACAGTTGTTGACAGCACCCTAGTTCATCTCCCTGTGCCTTAAGTGTGTGTGTGTGTGTGTGTGTGAGAGAGAGAGAGAGAGAGAGAGAGAGAGAGAGAGAGAGAGTATTTTGTGTGTGTGTGTGAGTGAGTGTGTGTGTGTGTGTGTGTGTTTGTGTGTCCCTCTCCTCTCCCTCTCTCCCCCTTTCTCTCTCTCTCTCGTCTCTCTCCTCTCTCCTCTCTCTTCTCGCTCTCCCTCCCTCCCCCTTGTGTGTGTGTGTATGTGTGTGTGTATGTTCGAGCATATGTGCTCGCGTGCATGCGTGCGTGCATGTGTGTGTGTGTGTGTGTGTGCGCGCGCGCGCGTGTATGTGTGTATGCGTTTGCGCGCGTGTGTCAAGCCTTAGGGCAACTCCTCCCCCCCAGATATTATTCATTTCTGCTGTGTATATAGCATATCTGTCTGTCTGTCTTTCTGTTTGTCTGTCTTCTTGTTTGTGTCTGTAACACAGGTATGCAAGGCTGTACAGGTCTGTCTTTTGCCATGTACATGTTGTAATCCTACTTAATCCCACAGGAAAACAAAGATTAAGAAATTAATGAGCAGCTTGAATATTACCACCCCCCCCCTCTTTCTTTCTCTCTCTTCCCCCCCCCCCCCCCCAGCCCTGTCATTTGTTCCCCAGCAGGTTTTTCATCTCTGGGTTTGTTGATGCGAGCAGTTTATAATTATGTGTGATATGGACAGTTCGTAACTTCATAACTACTGAGTCATATGGACAGTTCGTGTGATAAGGAGATAACTACTAGAGTTATGGATAGCTCATAACTAGGAGTGATACAGACAGTTTATGACTACTGTGTGATACGGACAGTTCATAACTATTGTGTGACATGGACAGTTCATAACTGTGTTTATGTGCTTTTTCTACAATGCTGCATTCAGGCATACCTGATTGCCCGTGGAATCCTAACGTGTTACATGGACTATACAATTAAATTCTTGAGTCTTGTGTGTGAGTCTCTCTCTCTCTCTCTCTCTCTCTTTCTCTCTCTCTCTCGAGACGAGGCAAGAGGAGACAAGACAGCTAACAAAATGTCTTTCACCTGTGCTGCATGAAAATTACGAATTTACTGTCATCATGCCAGTTACTGGACTCCCAGTGACTGTTGAAAAAACCCTAACCACCCTTCTGTCAGAAAACTCCGTCTCCAGCTGGAAAATCACTGGCCAAGGGGACTCCACAGTTTTTGTGTTGAGGTTCAAGCCAGCCAGTAAAATGTTAACAAACATGGTGCACCCTGTGCTGAATCAACACACTCAAGTTCAGTATTACAGACGGAAGCCTCCCAGCCAGATACGGTGTGACCAGCAGAGAGCAAAGTGGCAGCAACAGCAGCAACAACAGCAGCAACAACGACAGCAGCAACCACAGTTAGAACAGGTCAAAGAAGGAGATAGAACTCCTGATGTAAACAAACTGTTTGTGTCTGACACACTGCTCATCACACAGGATGATATTGATCAACACACCTGCACACCTGCACACCTGGACCCCAGTGACATGGTCAGCCAGAGTGGTGCTGAAGGAGTATAGCAAACTGATCTTCTGTGTGAAGTAATTCTACCACCACCGCACATATAACCTAATCCTCCAATAGACAGTGTCATCACTGCTGGGTTTGAGACAAGTTCAGTGAAAAACTATGTGACAACACTTACTGATCGTTCTGTGCAGAATCTCCTGCAAAGAAAAGACAGAAACAAACTGTGCATAAAAGTTGTGTTGCTCAGATCAGATGCTAATGTTCTTCTGTGTGAATTTGATGACATTGTGCTAGAGTTTTCCCGAGATGTGCAGTCTGGGGGCTGGGTATATTGGGACATCAAACAGGAAAAGAGAGACATTTTAGCTGAAAAATGTGTCAGGCTTGCGAACTTGAACTTTCCCAAAAGGAAAGCATGTCCCTAACACAAAGTAAGCAAACACAGAAGCACGTGCTTTGCGACAGTTGTATGCTCACCAGGACATCATCTGTTTCTACCTTGGCTGAATGTGACGGGGGATATGTGTCAGTGACAGTTGGTGCTTTGAAATACTGACTGTCGTTGAACTTCATTGAAATAAATAAGGCATTGCCATTGCTGTGGTATCCATGTCAATGATAGACATTTGGTGGAAGTCTATGTATTACCAGTGCTTGCTGTATGGCCTGTATAGCTTAACGGCAATAAAATTCTGTATCTCTGTATCTCTGTATCTCTCTCTCTCTCTCTATTTGCCACGCTTGAACA
>CM054157.1:6483426-6488426 GCA_028751875.1 Rapana venosa
TGTCCTCCCTCCCTCCCTCCCTCCCTTCTCATTTCCTATCTCTCTTACTCCCTCCAATCTTCCTTCCTTCCTCCTCCTCATCTTCTTTTTTTCTGTTCTGTAATTAATAGAAGTAAGAAGGAAACGGATCTTGTCACCTAAAGATAGGCGCTGTGGGAAATTTAATGGGTGGAGGGTGTACTAATGTTATTTAGCGTGCGTTTCCGTGTCAGTATGTGTACACAAACACACACTCTGCCTTTCTGACCAAATTAATGACCCTCAACGCCAACCCCAACCTCACCACAGGTGCTCAATCTTCAAGTAAATTAATAAACAGAAAGGAAAAACAGCTAGCGACAGAATCAAAACAAAAGCTTAACACACACGTACACACGCACGCGCGTGCGCGCACGCACATACACACATGCGCAGACACACACAGACACACACACACACATACACACACTCTCTCTCTCTCTCTCTCTCTCTCTCTCTTCAATGTGCACGCAGAGAGAGAGAGAGAGAGAGAGAGAGAGAGAGAGAGAGAGAGAGAGAGAGAGAGAGAGAGATCAAATCAAATGAAATCAAATCAATTTCTTTTATGTCGTGGATAATGGATAAGCACACATGTGCTCTCTCAGTTGAGAGGGAGGGAGGGAGGGAGGGAGAGAGAGAGAGAGAGAGAAGAGAGAGAGAGAGAGAGAGAGAGAGAGAGAGAGAGAGAGAGAGAGAGAGAGAGAGAGAGAGAGAGAGAGAGAAGCAATGACAACGTTCAATGAGTTTAGACCTTTTGCTCATTTTGGTTGATCACAAAAAAGTTTAATGACTTCATACTGAAAACCAGAAAATAAACAAGATGAAGACTAAATAAAAGTTGACAGAATTAAAAACTTTTCTATCTACTGAAATAGAAGGAACACTATCTCTTTATTTTGAAAACTTGGAGACTCGCCCCCCCCCCCTCCCCCACCCCACACACACACACCACTCACCAGATTTTAAAAGAAAAGCCAACCCCACATTAAAATCTTTGAATTAGAGGTTGATCTTTATGGAAAAAACCCAACAACTATACGACAAAGCATAAGTTATCATTATGACAGATTAAGCACGCCTGTTTGACATGTTTTGCTTTTTGGACATCCATAACAATCTCTTTCTGCGTAGCAACGAACGCAGGACACTGACAAGACACATACAGTTAATCTTCCTCTGAACATAGGACAAAATAGACGACCGTTGTTTTGTAGTATGTGCACGCATGTAACAGGACTATCTCTGAAGTCACTGATTCCAAACCAGAACAAAAACTATACTTATTTGTAAACGGTTTTTGCTGTGCACACTTCAAACATCTTCGAGAGTAAATGACTATGGCGATCTGGAACAGGCACATGCACTGATGATAACAGACAGACAACTCTCATAGACAAATTAACCCTACAATCACTGTATAAACATCAGATTTAGCAACGAGCCGGTATGGCGCAGTGGTTAGCGCCTTGGGTTTCGGACTGGAAGGTCGCGGGTTCGAATCCCCGTAAGAGTCATAGGCATTTTTTCGGACTCCGGCCGGCTCCTACCCAGAGTGAGTTTTGCTGTGGGCTCAAATGGGATGACTGGGACCACACAGTCGAGCTTCATCCACTTAACGGATGCGAGTTTGAGAATGTTGCTCAAATTACCTGACCAACACTGCAGGTGTCTGTATTTCTCGGGCCCGGTTGACGCCGGGATGTTACTATTATGATAGTAAGCGTAGAGGACAACCCTGTCAAGTAGTCTCAGAGCACATGCACTTCTACAGTAGCATCATTACATCATACTCATTATCACTGATCATCATGCAACCCCCAAAAAAAACAACAACACAACAACAAAACCAACCCCCCCCCCCCCCCCCCCCCACACTCACCAAACTCCCCCAAAACGAAACATCAGATTTAGAATGGCAAAGAACAAAAATGTAGATTGAAGTGGGTAAATATGCATGTGGGACAAATGTTGAATTGTTTAGAGCTTAGCCGTAGTACGGCATAATATGGCAATGGCATGACTATTTGAACTCTTCCCATTCTTTTGAAAGGAGTATCCTTAATCACCCCTCCCCCCCCCCCCCCCCCACCCACCCCAACCCTCGAACCACTACCACTACTACTACACCGTCATCATAGCCGTCTTCTTCCTCCTTATTTGTTTTGATTTGTTGTTTTACAAGACTCAGCTCTATATAAATTGCATACATCATCTTTATTATAATAATAATAATAATTTTAATAATAATAATAATAATTATTATTATTATTTATTTATTATATTGTTGTCGTCGTCATCATCATCATCGTCATCGTCATCATCATCATCATCATCATCATCATCATCATCATCATCATCATCCTTCTTCTTCTTAATTCGTCATCGTCACTTTGTATATGTCCCATTTTGGGGTGGGGGAATGTGGGGTGGGGTGAGTGGGTGGTTCCGTTTTTAGTCCATCCGTCAACTTGTCTGCCTGCCTGCATGTTGTCTGCCTGCCTATCCGTCTGCCAGTCTGTCTGCGTGATTTATTTCTTGTTTGCTCTTCTGGTCACATTCTCCATTTTCCTTTTTTTATTTGACCTTTTTGTCCTCTTTCGGGGACTGGATACCCCCTCCCTCCTTTTTCGACTCTGTGTGTGTGTGTGTGTGTGTGTGGGGGGGGGTGTGTTTAACTGATTCATTTATTTTCGCTTCTACTTTTCTAACCGCCTCTCTCTCTCTCTCTCTCTTTTAGGAGCAGACAGGAAATGACCACAGGTTGCTGTACCCATTATGTAAGCAAGCACTGGAGGTCGAGGACGAGGTATGTTTTGTGTCTTGTGTTGTGTTGTATTGTCCGGTATAAGAGGAAGTTAGGCCAAAAAATAATTGTAGCCTAGAAAAGTACAGTGGACAGCTTAACTTATTCAGGTTACGTTTATTTTTTGGGGGGCAACTTAGTTATATTGAGGATGCGCCCAAGTCTTGCTCTAGATTTGTATGAAGCTTTTAAAATAAGAGTTATCTTGTTATTTCAAAAGTCCTTCCGATGAGACTATAAACAGAGATCCCGTGTGCGAACGCACGCAGAACGTCTTGGGCACACGTTAAAAACCCGTGTCGCTTTTCGGAAGAGTAGGCCATTGTGTGCCGGTGGGAACGGATGACAAAATTTACAAAACTGCACATACACGGGGACTGGTTGTAAAAAAGCACACGAGTGCTTATTCCATTATCCTCGAAATGAAAGATTAAATAAATAAATACGGTAAGGTAAAGGTGTCCCATAACCTATGTGGTCATAGGGGAGCGAGGCATCAGAGACCTCAACTTCTCAAGGAGCCAGCATATTGAAGGCGGCGCCCATCTCCACTCCCTCGCTGCTTTACGTTCCCTGACCCTAAAGAGGGCAAGGTACCCGTTCACAGCTGGGTGAAAAGGGGGAACTGTACTGAAGCCAAGGCGCACAAAGGGTCACCCATCCAAGTGGTAACCACGCTCGATGCTGACTTAACCTTATCTGGGGGAAAGCGAGTGCTCCGACTACTGAGCTATCCCGTCCCCTGAATAAATAAATGAAATAAATGATAAATAAACTTACAGTCCTGGTTACTGACCATTCTTGCTACAAACCAACTTTTGCTTTGTTGTGTAGCTGGTTTTTTGTTGTTGCTTTTGTTTGTTTGTTTGATTGGTTGGTTGTTTTTTCCCGTTTTTTGGTTTGTTTGATAATTCACTAAAACGCTAAATAGTCAGCTATGGGTTTAATGTATGGACCAATAGCCTTTTTGTCATAATAATTCGATTCGAGATCGAGATCGAGTTCGAGTTTCTCCTCTGTCTCTGTCCTCTCTCTCTCTCTCTTTCTTCTCTCTGTCTTCTTCCTACTCTCTCGGTCTCTGTCTCTGTCTGTCTGTCTCTCTCATTTTATCTTTCCTCCTTGAGTTCGTTTTTTGTTCTCACTTTCTGACAACTCCAACTATCTCTTCCTTCAAACAATATCTTCCTTCTCTCCTCCTTCCCCCATTTCACTAACTCTTGTAGGCTCCCTCCCCTTTCCCCCTCACTGTCTTTCCGCTTCCCCTCCCCTCCCAAACATCATCCCCCCTCCTTCCCACCCCCCCCCCACCTCCGCTGTCCCTAATGTTTTCTGCCCTCCCCAAACGTCTTCACTCCCCACCCTCCCTTATTGTCATCACCCCAAGCCCTCCACCGTCCCTAATATCTCACCCCCCTCCTCTCTCCAAAATGTCTACACTCCCTACCCTCCTCCCCCCCCACCACCCCCACCCTCCCCCCCAATATATTCACCCTCCTCTTCCCCCCCCCCACCCTCCTTCCTCCTGCCTCAAGTCCTCATATCCCTTCCCCTCCCCTCTCCCTTCTTCTTAGCTGTCTCTAGTTCAGACAGCCAGAGCAGGTGGCTATATAATATATATAAGCAGTGAAGGCCCCCTCTTGCATGGCACATCAGTCAGAGCCGAACAGCTCACACACTCACTTTACACACAGACACAGAGAAGGAGGGAGGGCACAGGCAGACAAGCAGCCTTTGACACCGCCACAAGAAAAAGGTAGGGGAAGGGAAGAGAGTGCTTATAACATCTACCTGAACTTGATCGTGCAAGGACGGTAACATCATCCTGCAAGGACAGTAACATCATCGACCCAAGTCCTTGTGGATCTTCAACGAAAAGTACCTATCATCTACATTCTTACTTGATCTCTTCCTTACTGCCTTTCTCTCTCTCTGTGTGTGAGCTGTAGCCAGTTTTTTGTAGTTGCAACTGTTTATTTCTTTGTTAGCCATTAGCAGTTTTAGCTTGCTGTCATTAAAAGCGGGGAATAACCAGAAAAAAAGAAGCAGAAAAAAATAGCAAAAGTTGCACCAAAAAACCAACCTGTCACCAAAATTCAAGAAAAGCAAGCACTATCAAACTCTCTTTAAAGCTGCCGAGTTTACAGGTTAAAATCACTACAAGACAGGACAAAACTAGCTT
>CM054157.1:6493426-6500926 GCA_028751875.1 Rapana venosa
AAAAAAACCCCAAACAACCCTTAATTAATTATCTTGTTACGTCCCATAAAACAGTCAACTCTCTGTCTCTCTCTGTGTCTCTGTGTCTGTTTGTCTGTCTGTCTCTCTCTGTCTGTCTGTCTCTATCTGTCTGTCTGTCTGTCTCTCTGGGTTTGTTTGTCTGTCTGTCTGTCTTTCTGTGTCTGTCTGTCTGTCTGTCTGACTGTCTCTCTATCGCTCTCTCTCTCTCTCTCTCTCTCTCTCTCTCTCTGTCTCCTCCTCCTTCTCTTTCTCTGTCTCTCTGTCTCTCTATCTCTGTCTCTCTATCTCTGTCTCTCTCTTTGTCTCTCTCCCTCCTCTCTCTCTCTCTCTCTGGGTCTGTTTGTCTGTCTGTCTGTCTGTCTGTCTGTCTGTCTCTCTCTCTCTCTCTCTCTCTCTTCTCTCCTCCTCTTTCTCTCTCTCTCTCTGTCTCTCTATCTCTGTCTCTCTCTTTGTCTGTCTCTCTCCCTCCTCTCTCTCTCTCTCTCTCTCTCTCTCTCTCTCTCTCTCTCTTCCTCCCTCTCTCCCTCCCCCTCCCTCTCTCTTCTCTACATGTCAGACATGACAGTCTGGGAAGAAAGGAAGGAAGGAAGGAAGGAAGGAGGGAATGAAGGAAAGACAGTCTAGTATGTAAGGGGTTATGGAGTGAAACAGCTGATGTGTGTGGGGAAATGGCGGGTCTGCAACGTTGTGTTATCACGCCGTTTTGGGGCTTATAGAACAAACTTGTAAAATGAAAGAAACTTCAATTATTTTGACAGTGCTCGTGATAGCCTAGTGGTTAGAACATTGCTTTCGCAAATCTGACGACCCGGGTTCGATTCCCGTTCAAGGGGGATATTTTCCCCCTGGAGTTAACATCAGTGCAGACTCCACTCTCCCCAAAAGTCCTTCGGATGAGGCTATAAACCGAGGTCCCGTGTGCGAACGCTCGCAGAACATTTTGCCCACACGTTAAAGCCTGTTCCGCTTTTCGTAAAAGTAGACCTATGTGTGCCGGTGGGAACGGATGACAAAAGTTTACAAAGCCGCATACACATGGGGACTGGAGGTGATATGCACATAAGTGCTTATTCCATTATCCTCGATATAAAAGAATAAAATACAATACAAAATAAAATAAAATAAATTATAAACCATAAAGGGAGTGTCTCTTTCACGATTCTGCTAAATTATGATACGAGAAAGTTAAAACCTGACAACTACATGCAAACAAAAAAAAGAGCAAAATACAACCCCCCATCCCTAACAAAACAGAGTCCCCCCCCCCCCCCCCTCTCCCTTTCCAACAACACCCAAGCAAACAAGCAGTCAAGGAAGTTATGAGACGAACAAAGAAAGAAAGAAACAACAAAACCAGCTCTACCGACCCCCCCCTCTCATCCCTGGAAAAGCCCCCCCCCCTCCTCCTCCCAAAAAACAAAACAAAACAAAACAAAAAACCCCAAGCCAACGCAACAAAACTCCCTCCCCAAAATAACATATAAACAAAACAACTCAAACAAAAACCAAACCAATCAAACAAAAAGGCCCCATATATCAAATGTTTGTTGTAATAATAATAATAATAATAATAATAGTATATGGATTTTATTTAGCACTGAATCTTGTAAAACAAACAAATCGAAGCGCTTGGACTCAAATCATTTGCACGCATGCAACTTTCCTCAAATATAATGAATAACAGATTAGAAAATTATGCACGTGCGCGCGCGCAGCACTCACACCACACACACACACACACACTCACACACACACCACACACCACACACACACACACACCACCACACACCACACACACACACACACACACACCCCGCGAACACACTTAGGAGATGAAGGATGCTGTTTGTAGTAGGGACAGATATGAGGGGCAAGTCTCAGGTAGGAAATAAGTGTGTTTTGAGGCTGGATTTGAAGGTATCAAATGAAGGCTTTTGGCGGAGTGAAAGACTTTTGGCGGAGTGAAAGAGGGAGGTCGTTCCAGGTGGATGGACCAGAAACAGAGAAAGAGCGATGGCCAACAGTGGTCTGTTTGAATCTGGGTGTTGTAACATGTGTATTGTGCGAGAGAGAGAGAGAGAGAGAGAGAGAGAGAGAGAGAGAGAGAGGGAGGAGTAAGGAGAGAGAGGAGAAGAGAGAGAGAGAGAGAGAGAGGAGAGGGGAGAGAGAGAGAGAGAGGAGTGAGCGAGAGAGAGAGAGGAGTGAGAGAAGTACATAAAATGTTTCTAATTTCTTTTCTTTTTTTTTGAAAAAAGTTATTTTTCTTTTTCTTTCTTTTTTCTTTTTTTCTTTTCTTTCTTAAAAAAAAATCTTTTAAATATTGTGTATGATAATCGCTGCAGTCACTAACAGTTTACGAGTTTTGTTTGTTTGTTTGCTTTTTAAAATCTGGTTTAAACAGTTTCTATTCAGTAATGGGCGAACCCCCCCCACCAACAATGTTGAAAACAAACAGCATTCTGTAGTAATAATAGCAACAACAAACTTGTATTTATTTATTTATTTTTATTTATTCTTTTATTTATTCTTTTATATCGAGGATAATGGAATAAGCACTTATGTGCTTTTGTTTTACATCCAGTCCCCGTGAGTATGCGGATTTGTGAATTCTGTCATCTGTTTTTTCACCGGCACACAATGGCCTACTCTTACGAAAAGAGGAACAGGATTTAACGTGTGCGTGCAAGATGTTCTGCGTGCGTTCCGCACACGGGGGCCTCGGTTTATAGTCTCATCCGGAGGACTTTTTGGGGGAGAGTGGAAGTCTGCACTGATGTTGTTAACTCCAGAGGAAAAGATCCCCCTTGAACAGGAATCGAACCCGGGTCGTCAGATTGCGAACGCAATGTTCTGACCACTAGGCTACCCGTCCCCTCTAAGCTTATAGCGTAGCTGATTATTTCGAGAAGTGCCCGTACAAGCTATGTAGTACTACCAGCAGTGGTCATAACCAAATATGACCCTGTCTGTAAGTCACTCAGTGCATACAACCTTCCACAGCAGCTGACTTTGAGGGGTCAAGCGGTTCTAACAAGTCATATGACAAAGCCTGTGTGGTCAGCGTGGAGTGTGGACAAGCCTGTGTGGTGAGAGGGCAATAAAGAGATCATCAGAACAAATGACCACCACCCACACTGGACATTGGAGGAGAAAGGGACAGTTGGAGGAGGAGGGAGGGGAGGGAAGGAGGAAGGGGAAGGGAAGGAGGGAGGGGAAGGGGAAGGGGAAGGAGGAATGAATGACCCTGAACCATCGCTCCTCCGGAAACCGGGAAAAAAAGTGAGAAAAGGAAAAGCGGTACTTCTGAGAGAGGAGAGCTGTCAAAAGAGAGACAACTCGTTTGACACCAACAAGCCGATGTGTGTCGTGGACATGATGAAAGAGGCTTTTGAAAAAAAAAAGCAACAACACACACACACACAAAACGGAAACTGCAGTGGCCCATGTAGGGGATAAGGAGGGTGGGAGGGGTGAGGAAGAGGGGGTGGTGAGGAAGGGGGCAGGGTGAAAGGATGGGGGAAGGGAGAAATATATAGGGAGGGGGGAGGGGGAGAGAGAAACAAGAATTTGTTTTTGACTAAATAAGGAGCGTAAAAGTGATGTCAGAGGAAAAGACCGAGGGTTTAAAAAACAACTCCCCCATCCACCCCGCCCAAAAAAAAACCCACAAAAAAGAAAGAAAAAGACTGGAGCTTAAAGAAAAGTAAGGGGCTGTTGGGTGGACAATGCACTTTTGAACTAAGTTGTTGACAGGAATGTAGGATTAAAAAAAAAGAAGGAAAGATGACATTGTGTCGTTTGTCATTTTAAAAAAAATCCCCACAACCACAACAAAACAAACGACACTTTGTTGTGATGGGTTGTTCGTCTTGTATTATATAAAAAGGAAATGTCAAAGAAAAGAAAAAGTGTCATTCTTTTTTCTCCCCCTCCACCACCCCAATCTAGGTGTAAGATAAGGTTGTGTTTACTTAAAAACAACAACAAAAGTACTGGAAAATAAAGGATCTGTAACTTTTGTTTTGTTGGTGAGACGTGAATAGACTGGACTTGGCTTTTGTTATATAAGCCACTATAAGAGAGCGAGAGAGAGAGGAGAGAGGAGAGAGAGAGAGAGAGGAGAGAGAGAGAGAGGAGGAGAGAGAGAGAGAGAACTCGAATGTTTTAATGAGGATAATTGGATAAGCCAGTCTTCTTTACACCAGGTCCTCAAGAAAAGAAAACAAAGACAAAAAAGCAAAAGGGAAACAAACATGAAGAAATGCATAGCATATACACAATGAAGCTGACAATAAACTTAATCACTAAGTTAAAGAGAGAGAAAAGCGTCAGAGAGAGTGAGAGTGGGAGAGAGAGAGAGAGAGAGAGAGAGAGAGAGAGAGAGAGAGAGAGAGAGAGAGAGAGAGAGAGAGAGAGAGAGAGAGAGAGAGAATGACAATGGCATATTTGTGATAAGCTTAAAATTTTTTAAATATTTTTTATTCTTTTATATCGAGGATAATGGAATAAGCACTTATGTGCTTTTTTACATCCAGTCCCCGTGTGTATGCGGTTTTGTGAATTTTGTCATCTGTTCCCACCGGCATACAATGGCCTACTCTTAAGAAAAGCGGAACAAGAGTTAACGTGTGCGCAAGATGGTCTGCGTGCGTTCCTACACGGGCCTTGGTTTATAGTCTTTACGCGGGTTCACAAGGGGACATTGGGATGGGGACTGGGCACAACACACATCAATTTGAAAAAAAAATACAGTCAATGACAGCCCCAAATAAACAACTTGGCATGGAAATCCACAGCATGGTTTTGCAATAATTGAACACTATAAAATTAATACCAATTATACCTGTGATGAGAAAGAGAGAGAGAGAGAGAGAGAGAGAGAGAGGAGAGAGCGAGAGAGAGAGAGAGAGAGAGAGAGAGGAGAGAGAGAGAGAGAGAGAGACATGAGATTCGGATTAAACATCCGAGAGAGAGAGAGAGAGAGAGAGAGAGAGAGAGAGAGAGATTTCATCTTTGTTTCCCTTCTTTCCGTTAGTTTGAATGTTATACCTCCTTTCTGTAGTTTGCTTTATGCAGTCAGCGGCACATGACATAATTATTATAGCCTCTTTTGAACCCTGTGTTTATTTCCAACGCGTACAGAGACTGCCCTTTCTTTCTTTCTTTGTTGTTTTTTTTTTCCTGCAAAGGGTATTGACCTCCAGTCTTACCTTCTCTTCTCTCTTTTTTCCCTTTTTTTCTTTTTTTTTGTGTGTATGTATTTTTTCTTTCTTTATATCATTATTCATGCTATGTACTGCACGTTAATTACTTTCGTTTTCTTTTGCTTTTTTTTTCCGGGCAGAGGGCTGGATGTAAAACAGCTATTGTTATGCTTATTCTATAACCCTCTGTAAATAAAATTTGTTCATTGTTCATTGTTCTTCCCCCCTCCCCCCCCCTTCATGCATATTCAAGAGTACAGTTTTGGGTACATGCCAAGGGATATATCATAATTATTATGCTAAGGTCTTAGCAAAGCTTGCGAGAAGTTATATTTCATTTTCTTCACCTTTCCATTTGTTCCCCCCATTGAAATGTATAGTGCTTGAAGGCCTTTGTACATTAAGCCATTTTCGGAAGGACGCTATAGCCGAGTGGTTAAGACCGTTCCACTTCAATCCCATGGGTCCATGAAGTCGTGGGTTCGAATCTTGCGGTGCAGCATTTTGTGAATGAAGGGTGGGGATTTTAACGGTTTTCCAGGTCAACTTCAAGTGCAGACCTGCCAGTGCCTTAATTCCCTTCGTGTATGTATGTACACATGCAGAAGATCAAAATATATGCACGTTAAAGATTCCATTATTCATGTCACCGTTTTGGGGAGGGGGGGGGGGTTAAGAACATTTGTCATGAATTTCTCTCTTTGTGAGAGAATAAAGTCTTTAAAAATTGAATTTGAAAGGGAAACTACAAACAAATCCAGCTGACATCCCTGAAGTCGGAATGCGGCTACCTTTCAAGTTGGACAAAGACAGTCGCACACACACACAATCTCACCATTGGTGAAGCTCCGAGCTCTAGCGGAGAAACGGAGAAAAAAAAAGCAACAACAACCACAACAAAAAGAAGTATTTCAAAGTTCAGAGTTCTCTTTTTGCTGTGTGAATCAAAGACAGCATGGCAGTTTCCTGCATACACGCAGCAGTGCCTTAGGCAGGTCAAAACACAGGGCAGGCCATCCCTCCTCCCCAGACCACCTCAATGCTGGGTATGTATGTATGTTAGTCCGTCGTGTCCGACGATGACCTCCAAAACAGCAGAGGAGGCAGCTGCTGTTTCGGAAATTGGGCAGAAATTTGATTATAGTGGAGATGCCTTACCCACAGTACATCCCCACTCTCTCGGCCAAGTGGGCATAAGGACAGTCAGTGTTGGAGATGTTCTCCAAAGGCCAACTCGCCCCCAGGGCTGCAGCACATAAGGACTGTGCGAGTCAAGCCTCCTAGTCAGAGAGTCATAGTCGATCACTAAAGACTAAGCTGTAAAGTGGAATTCCATGAGTGGGAAAGAAAGCCACTGGTCATACAGCCTCTCACTTTGCTGTTGCCCCCAGCGTCAATGGTTTAATCAAGAACTGTGATAAACCCCAGGCGCTGACGGCTAACATGTTTGTGTGTCAACGATGCCACTGGCTATATAGCAGGTCTAATATTTTACAGAAGAAAAACAAATTGTATGGGTTTTTTAAATAAGTAGTACACAAGGTGTGTACGCAATTGGCCACTCTTTTATAATAATAATAATAATAATGATAATAATAATAATAATAATAAATAATGGAATGTATATAGCGCTATATCTTGCAGAGACAAACCAAAGCGCTTGCACTCAACTCATTCTAACACAGTCATACAACCAGTAACAAATAATAGTTCCATCAAGTCCAAATGTGCACACACACACACACACACACACAGGTCACACACCCTGAGGAAGGTTTTCAATAAACCGAAATTTTGCTCTGCCAAACACTAGGGTGTTGTGTGTTTTTTTTTAAAAACTTGTCTGCCCTTAATTGGGAGTGTGCTCGCACGTGGGATATCCTCACCCGAAGAACTTGGTAGAGAACTGTGTCGGAACCGCTGTTAATTTTCAGGGAGAGAAAAAAAAATTCTGTCAAAAAGATAGGTAAGCGGGAGTCAAACCCAGCCATTAGATTTTTGTTTTTCAAATCGCGACGACACAGACAATAAGGGGTGGGGGGGGGGGGGGGGGGAGGTAGGGATGGAGGGGGCGGGGGGGGGGGGGGGTGGCTATTCCTCCATTTAGAGAGGTGACCAGACTTTGGCAAAGACGGAAGAGAGTTGCGTCCCTTCGCAAGTATCGGGCTTTTGTCTCATGTCAGAGGGCGCGAGCGTGCAGCTGGGTTGGGGGGTCAGGGGTCATTTGTTTTTATGACGCTGGCAGAGACTAAAGGGAAACGGTAGTACTTGGCTG
>CM054157.1:6505926-6518426 GCA_028751875.1 Rapana venosa
TCATCATCATCATCATCATAATCATCGTCGTCGTCGTCGTCATCATCATCATAATCACCACCACCACCACCACCATCACCACCACCACCACCACCACCATCATCATCATCATCATCATCATCATCATCATCATCATCATCATCACCACCACCACCACCCACCACCATCAACATGGAATTTATCTAGCGCTAAATCTTGTGAAGGAAAGGGGGGGTGTGTGTGCGCGCGCGCGCACGTGAGTGTGTGTGTGTGTGTTTACAATCTCCCAGATCAACTCAAAGTACCTGCCACTGCCTTAACTCCGTTCGTGTATACTACACATGTACACGAGAACATAAACAATTATGCGCGTTAAAGACCCCATAACTCATCATCTCAGTGAAACCCGAACAAACCCAGCATGCATCCTATACCCAAAAAAAAGAAAGCTGCGCTGCTCTGAAGTCAGAATATGTCGGCTGATGCCAGCGAACAGACAGACCTTCTGCAGAGGTTTTTTGTTTTTTTGTTTTTGTTGTTTTTCTGATTTTTTTCCTTCTGAGGAGTTAACAGCACAGGGGAAGGCCAGGTATTATGTATTTCATTCAATAAAGGAACGTGAGAAAAGAAGAAGAAGAATTTCTTTGTTTTCTATATCAGCACGATTGCAACAACAAACATAAAGGAAGCGTTAAAGATCTTAACTGTTTGATTTGAAAGAAAAAGAAAATGATATTTGGAAAGCGCTACCTTGCTCTTACGCTCATTTGATTATTCAATTCAATTCAATCCAGTTATTGTTATTGTTATTATTATTATTATTATTATTGTCCTCTATTACAGGAAATTTGCTTTATTATTAGCTGCCAAACTAAAATAATTGTTGTCTTGAGCAATGGTATTGGCTTGGTATTACTTCTCAATTACTTGTGTGTATAGTTTTTATGTTGTGTGAATCAAGATCTTTTTTTGTTTTGTTTTGTTTTGTTTTTTGTTTTGAGATCATCAGATTTAGTTTTTCCTGTCAGCAACTACGAAGTGGTGAATCAAGATCTGATGAAACCGACACAACTCTTCATTGAATAAAAATAGAGGAAAAAAAACAAGTTAGCAGTGTACACTATGGGTCATTCTGATATAGAAAAACAGAATGGCTGAGTTTCTTCTTCGTTTCTCGCGTTCCTTTACTGAATGGAATGCATAGTACCTAGCCTTCCCCTGTGCTTTTAACTCCGCAGAAGGAAAACAGCAGAAAAACAACAAAAAAGACGGGGACGGGATAGCCTAGTGGTTAGAACACTGCGCTCGCAATCTGACGACCCGGGTTCGATTCCCGTTCAAGGGGGATATTTTCCTCTGGAGTTAACATCAGTGCAGACTCCACTCTCCCCCCAAAGTCTTTCGGATGAGACTAATAAATCGAGGCATCGTGTGCGAACACACGCAGAACATCTTGCGCACACGTGAAATCCTGTTCCGCTTTTCGTAAGAGTAGGCCATTGTGTGCCGGTGGGAACCGATGACAACATTAACAACACTGCATACACACGGGGCCTGGATGTAAAAAAAAGCACATAAGTGCTTATTCCATTATCCTCGATATAAAAGAAGAAAATGAAAATGAAAATGAAAAATTCGTTTCTCATCCTAGGTAAAATCGGATGAAACCGTGTAGACTGGGCAATTTTCGTGCAGCATCTGTCTGTACATCTACCTGTACCTTTGTTTGCTTGTTGCTTTTCCAGTCTGCAGTATGGCGAGTTGGTTTTTTTGGGGTTTTTTTTTTTTTTTTTTTACCGCGCGGGCGTATCTGGAACTCGTGTTGACGTCACATTAGTGGTGCGGTGACGTCACCGGTGATAACTATGTTTTGACAGGGAGGGTAAAAAGTGGAAACCTATAATTACGTATTTGGGGCTGTTCTCTGGAAAAGTTTCCATTCGCGAAGTCTCCTTTTTTTTGGGTTGGTCTATCTATCTGGGGACGAAGATAATGCTCAGTGGTCGGATGCACTGTAGACTGCTTTTGCAGCACAGTTTAACCACCGTCTTGATGCTTTGCTTTACCAGTTGGCATGGCGGACGTTTTGTGTGTTGGTTTGTTTTGTTTTATTTTCACCTCGCTGTAATGGAGTACCTGCCGTCACTATTAGTCGGGAGGTGAGCGCGACGGTTGAAACATGGGGCGAGGGCTCAAAGTGGCACCTATAATATGAGTTTGGACTGTTCCTAGGATAAAAGTTATCGGGCTACTTCCTTTTTTACCTTTACCTATCTGAGCAGTGATGGGCACTTTTTGTTTTACTTACTTTACTTTTACTTGTTCCTTCCGCTTGTACTCTGTGGCGTCGCGGGGAGATATAACTGTCTGTCTGCTGCAAGGCGGGTAGCTTGGAGGAGGGACAGACAATCCATGGACTTTTCAGTGTTTCTGCCACGGAATCACTCCAGCGTCGCCTGGGTCTACCTCTGGCTCTCTGCCCTTTTTCTTTACTAGGGGGAAAAAAATAAAAGTACAGATATTACCAGTGACATCACCCCTTACCTGACTTCAGAAGAATTTGAGAGAGAGAGAGAGAGAGACAGTCAGACACAGAAAGACAGAGAGGGAGAGAGAGAGAGGGGGGGGGGGGGAAAGGGGGGTGGACGGAGGGAGGGAGGGAGGGAGGGAGAGGGTCAGGGGGGGGGGGGTAAGGAAGGTGACAGATTCTGATTGATGGACACTGACTGTACCGTTATGTAGCTTGTGTCAGGATGCTTCTGGGCTATGTATGACGTTTCCTGCAAAAAAAAAAAAAAAAGACAATGTGACGTCACATGCAAGATGACGTAGAACCTGAAAGGTATTTGTGTGGGGGGTGGGTGGTGGGTGAGTGACTGGCTGGTTGGCTGGCTGGTTGGTTAGGTATGCAAGCGTTATATATGGATTCTTGTTTTGTTTTGTTTTGTTTGACTATATTTATTGTTGTGAGTAGGTGTGTTTGTTCTGTAAGAATAATCTGTGTGACAAAAAATAGGACTCAACACATTTTACAAAAATATATTTGAGGAGAGGAGAGAGAGAGAGAGAGAGAGAGAGAGAGGAGAGAGAGAGAGAGAGAGAGAGAGAGAGAGAGAGAGAGAGGAGAGAGAGATTTTATGTATTTATTTATTATTATCTATTTATTCTTTTATATCGAGGATAATGGAATACGCACTTATATGCTTTGTTTTACATCCAGTCCCCGTGTGTATGCGGTTTTGTAAATTTTGTCATCTGTTCCCACCGGCACACAATGGCCTACTCTTTCGAAAAGCGGAACAGGATTTAATGTGTGCGCAAGATGTTCTGCAAAGATGATCTATTTGAGGAAGACAGAGACACAGAGAGAGAGAGAGAGAGAGAGAGAGAGAGAGAGAGAGAGAGAGAGGAGAGAAGAGAGAGATGGAGAGAGAGAGATGGAGAGAGAGAGAGTTGGAGAGAGATGGAGAGAGAGACAGAGACAGAGAAGAGAGAGAGAAGAGAGAGACAGAGAGAGACAGAGAGAGACGAAGAGAGAGAGAACGATGGGAAAATAACATCAGAGTCGATTAAGCCTTGAGTAGAACGACAAACTACTGCGAAAGCTGAGAACCTCGAGGAGTGGAGGAAGCTGGTTGCAAAATCTTCAGTGGTTCCCCCAACGGCCGGGCCAGACAAGGGGAAGAGGTGAAGAAGTTGAAAATGAATGATGTAACACATACTGTCAATGTTGAAAGATGAAAGGAAGAGTAGATTAACTGATAGACAGACAGACAACTCAGGTGAAATGAATTTTGGTTACAAGGCTAAGAATAGCCGTATGCATGAATCATGGACATGTGAATAACGCTTTAGATCTTTTTATTTATTTATTTTTTATTGTATTTATTCTTTTATAGCGAGGATAATGGAATAAGCACTTGCGTGCTTTTTTACATCCAGTCCCCGTGTGTATGCGGTTTTGTAAATTTTGTCATCCGTTCCCACCGGCACACAATGGCCTACTCTTACGAAAAGCGGAACAAGATTTAACGTGTGCGCAAGATGTTCTGCGTGCGTTCGCACACGGAGCCTCGGTTTATAGTTATAGTTTGTTAGTGTGTTGGTGTGTGTGTGTGGCGGGGGGGGGGGGGGGGAGCAACATAGCTTTCATACTGGAGGGGGGTGTGCGTGCGTGTGTGTGTGTGTGCGTGCGTGCGTGTGTGTGTGCGTGTGCGTGTGCGCGCGAGCGTATGCGTGTGCGCGTTTGCATGCGCGTTTGATTTAAATTATTTTATTTCGAAGATGATGAATAAGCACTCAAAACATTTATTCTTTTTTTAAATTATCCATTCCCCTTGTACATGCAGTTTTTAAAAGCAAAAATTCCATCCATTTCCACCTGTACACAATGGCTTACTCTTCCGAAAGGTGGAACGGGTTTTAACGTGTATGCAAGATGTTCGGCGTGGGTTCCGTAAGTGGGACCTCGATTTATCGGGCCTAATCTCGTATGTGTGTGTGTGGGGGGTGGGGGGGGTGGGGGTGGGGTGGTGTGTGTGTGTGTGTGTGCCTGTGTGTGTGTGTGCGTGTGTTGGGGGTGTGGGGTTTGGGTGCGGGGTGGGGGGCCTGTGTGTGCCTGTGTGTGTGTGTGCTGTGTGTGCCTGTGTGTGTGTGCCTGTGTGTGTGTGCGTGCGTGTGCGCGCCCCGCGCGTTGTGTGTGTGTGTGTGTGAGTGTGTGGTTGGGGTGGGGGGGGGTAGGGGGGGCGTGTGTGTGTGTGTGTGTGTGTGTGTGTGTGTGTGTGTGTGCGCTCGCGCGCGCGCGCGTGTGTATGTGCGTGCGTGTGTGTGCGCTCTCTCGCGCTGTGTGTGTAGTGTGTGTGTGTGTGCGCGCGCGCGCGTGTGTGTATGACCCCAAGCAAAGGGCAAAACATTTTCAGAAAGTGACCTTCCCAACAACACTTCCTCGACTTCAATCATCACAGGTACGATATCAGGAATTCCCCCCCCCCCCCCCCCCCTTCCCCCTTCCTTTCCCCCTGTACAGTTTCCTTATCACTGACAACGGACCATCTTTGTGGCTGACCTTGTGCGATTAATACATAATCACACACATACAAGCTGTGACTCATCCTTTGTGGCTATCCCTTCTCCCCCGGCCCCCTCACCAACTAAAGGAGATAGAGAGAGAGAGAGAGAGAGAGAGAGAGAGAGAGAGAGAGAGAGAGAGAGAGAGAGAGAGAGAGAGGAAAATGTTTGATTGAACATCAGCCTTGGGCCACAATAGGAAACAAAGTGGAAGATAGGGAGTAGATGTACATACGTGTATGTAACGCATTTGGGGACAAAATTAAAAAAAAAAAGCAAAGATACACACTTGATCGACAAAGGCGACTCTGCTTCTACACTGAAAGCATGGCTATCTATCACTTAGTCTGCATCAGTTCTGCTATGATCTTTCTTCATTGGAGAGAGAGACAGACAGACAGAGACAGAGACAGAGAGACACACAAACACAGAGACAGAGAGAGAAGGAGACAGAGACACAGACATAGAGAGAGGAGTCCAAATATTTATTTATATAAGGCTATAACTCCAAATGAAGGAGTCTATTGTTTTGAACACAAGATACATGTTTTAAATATTTTAAACAACAATGAAATATAAACAATTGCAGGGAAAAAATCACCTGGCTTTGAATTTAGAAAAATATAACATAAAATATGTAAATAAAAATTGTAACAAAAATATTTACATTCTGTTCTTAATATAATGTTCTTAAACGAAGAACGAAGTGAATTTCTCAGTTTGAAAGAGTGATACAGAAACAAATAAAACGGGTTTGCAATATCTTCATTTTGTTAATGACGTAATAAGAAATAAGAGAAAGGATAAAGACATCGTCTTTCTCTCTCTACCTCCCTCTTTCCCCCCACTCTCTCTCCCCCCCCTCTCTCTCTTTTTCTCGCTGTGTGTGTGTGTGTGTGTGTGTGTGTGTGTGTGTGTGTGTGTGTGTGGTGTGAGGTATATAATTCATCAAACAGGCAACTAGTAACCCTAAGACATCACATTTGTCAAGTGCACAAGATACAGTAAAGGGAGGGAGGGAGGGAGAAAGAATGCAGTCTAGTCATGAAAGAGAGAAAGGAAAGAAGACAGGATTGATGGCATGGTATCAGGTTACACACCGGTATTAGAAATTCGCACTTTTCCTTCTGTTTTTTCCTCCCCCATATGACTCTTATATTCATACCGCACGTACTAAGGCATCCACAGAAATAAAAACCCTTTTTTTGGTGAAAGATTAGCCTCTGACTGAAAACTCATATGATTTTGCACAAATTTGGTAGGTTTAAAATTTTTAAAACATTTTCAAGCAAACACTGTACCCCCTCAGTCCTTTGTCGTCTGCTAGCTTCCTAACCGGAATACGCATGCGCGGGGTCGAGTCAACACTGTAAGAACACAAGCAATCCTCATTTCATGATCATTTCCAACTTTCTCGTGACTACATGGTATTGATCTATGTCCTCAATCCTCAAAATAAGTACAGCAGCACATTTCTTTTACATACTTAAAACAAAAAATCTTTGAAAATCACCCCAGTTTTTTTATAATCCGACTTGCACTCTATACAAGATACTACACCACCCGCAAGCTAATACCGAAGTGTAACCTCAGCGGTCACTGTGTACAAAATGGCCGCGAGACTGACAGACACTGCAGGTCCAGTGAGCCACCGTGGACAGATGGATCACTCTCAGTGGACGTCAAACCAAGGACAGAATGGACCCGCTGACGCGTACACACACACACATGGTGTAGGGCTTGACTGCTGGGCGATGGCCTTGTATGGAACACTGGTTTTTGTGGTTTTGAACCCACAGCATCCGATCCTAGCCATGGTGTCTGGGAGGCCAGAGTATGTGCTGCTTTTCCCCCATCTGTTTAGACCATGAGTGGTGGTCTGGGCGCTAGTCTTTCGGATGAGACGATAAACCGAGGTCCCGTGTGTTAACACAAAATTATTCTCAGCGCATGTAAAAGAACCCACGGCGACAAGAGAGTTGTCCCTGGCAAAATTCTTAGAAAAAAGCCACCCTGATAGGGAAACAAATACAGTTGCAGAACAAAAAACCCAAGAAAACAAAAAAGGGTGGCGCTGCTCTTGTGGCGACGCGCTCTCCCCGGGGAGGGAGAGCATCCCGAATTTCACGCAGAGAAATCTCTTGACTTAAAGTGGTAAAATGAAAAATGAAATGAAAAATGAAAATGAAAATCTCAGTAGAAGAAAGGCTGTGCTTTGTCAGTTATGTGCGAAAAAAGCTGTGCCTTTTCTCTTCAGTTCAAATTATAAAAAAAAAGATAAACGGGGACAGCTACATTTTGTGTGTAAAAGGTTTTAATACGGGGACGGGATAGCTAAGTGGTCAGAGCACTCGCTTTCCCCCCAACCAAAGTTAAGCAGCTTTCCCCCCAACCAGTTAAGCAGCATCAAGCCTTGTTACCACTTGGATGGGTGACCCGTTTGCACGCCTTGGCTTCAGTACAGTTCCCCCAGTTCCCCCAGCTGTACATGGGTACCTGCCCACTTTAGGGTCAGGGAAGGTAAAGCCGCGAGGGAGAGGAGATGGGCGCCGCCTTCAATATGCTGACCCCCTAGCGAAGTTGAGGTCTCTGAAACCTCGCTCCCCTACGAACTTATAAGTTATGGGACACCTTTTACTTTTTTAAAAGGTTATAATAGAGTGAAAAAACAATGTTTGTAATTTTACTGTATGAGAAATATGAGTCACAACGCCATGTCAAGACTGGTCCAGTCTTTGATGTTCTGCATCATCCAGTTCTTCATCTGTCTGCCCCTGCCTCGTCTTCCTCCCTCAAGTGCCCCCCCCCCCCCCCACCCCACCCCACCCCTGCAGGATAGATAATCTTGGCAAGAGAGTTATGACATGTGAGGTGACCAAACCACTCCAGCTTCCTCCTCTTTACCATAGCTAGAATGTGGTTTTCCAGTGGCCAAGTTCTCATGGTCGTTCACCTCTTGCCACACTGACTCGTGGGTTCTGTAACTACCGTTTTCAAATTTGTGTTGACAACTTTAAAAAAAAAGTAAAACAAAGCTTAAGCAACCATTTCTGTTTTGCAGTGGATCGTTGTTATCCCTTTTTTGTGCTACAACATGCTGTTGTAATTCAAGAGCAAATGTTGTAGGTTTACAAAATACTCCTTTTGCTACATACGCGACTATCTTCAAATAAAACAACAACAACAACAAAAATGATACCGAAAAGGTCATTAAAGTTGAAATCATTTAATTTACATCAACAGATCATGTTGCCGAAAATGAAACAAAAATCCCCCCACCCCCAAACCCGACTCAACAATAGAAAGACAAGTGAAAACTGACATACATAACGACATTAGGTAAAGGGAGTGAATTTGGTAATCTTTAGAATTTACATAACGACATTAGGTAAAGGGAGTGAATTTGGTAATCTTTAGAATTTACATAACGACATTAGGTAAAGGGAATGAATTGGTAATCTTTAGAATTTTATGATGTTAGCTAGCAAATATGTTGGTGTTACATCTCTGTACTGTCTGAGTCATACACTTTAACAAAGCAGCTAGCATTGACACGTTGAAATGTAGCTCATTGTCTTAGATGGTTAGTCATTCGCCTATGGCAACAGTTTTACTTTAAGACTGTCATTTTTTTACTGACATGTTTTGTATTCAATACTTGTCACCTTAGGGCAGTGTGTGTGTGTGTGTGTGTGTGTGTGTGTGTGTGTGTGTGAGAGAGAGAGAGAGAGAGAGAGGAGAGAGAGAGAGTAATAACTGACAAACGATCTGTCAACCTGCCATTGAAAGATGAACTGGATGGTTTATGTGTGTGTGTGTGTTTGTGTTTTTTTCTGGGACAAAGTGACGTCAAGTCAAAGGCATCACGATGACGTAGAAACGACAACTTCTTGTTTGTAATAGTAATGACGTCAAAGAGTACATCTACGATGACGTAGCATCTAGACTCGATACTAAACGGTTTTTTTTTAAAATGAGGACAAAATGATGTCAGAGAGACGTCATCAAGATGAATTAGAAAGGACAGTTGTCAAGAAAGACGACAGTCCCCCCCCACCCCCTTCCCCCTGCTGAAGGAAAATACTGGGTCAGAGTACTATGCCAGTCGGAGTTAAAAAAAAATATATGACAGGACATATCGCAATCAGCTTCAGCTTATCTGACTCATGACTTCCTGATTTTGTACTGACAGAGAGAGAGAGAGAGAGAGAGAGAGAGAGAGAGAGAGAGAGAGAGAGAGAGGAGAGAGAGAGAGATTCAAATTCTTTTAATTCGAAGATCATGAATAAGCACTCATGTGCTCTTTACATCCAGTCCCAGAGAGAGAAAGAAAGAGAGAGAGAGAGAGAGAGAGAGAGAGAGAGAGAGAGAGAGAGAGAGAGAGAGAGAGATTCAAATTCTTTTAATTCGAGGATCATGAATAAGGTTTGTACATCCAGTCCCAGAGAGAGAGAGAAAGAGAGAGAGAGAGATGATTCAATTTTTTAAATCGAGGGTCAGAAAAAGCACTCATGTGCTCTTATATCCAGTCCAGAGAGAGAAGAGAGAGAGAGAGGAGAGAGAGAGAGAGAGAGAAGGAGAGAGGGATTTAACTTCTTTTAATCGAGGATCATGAATAAGGTTTGTAATCCAGTCCCAGAGAGAGAGAGAGAGAGAGAGAGAGAGAGAGAGGAGAGAGAGAGAGAGAGAAGAGAGAGAGGAGAGAGAGAGAGAGGAAGAGAGATTTAATTCTTTTAATTCGAGGATCATGAATAAGCATTGTGCTCTTATATCCAGTCCCAGAGAGAGAGAGAGAGAGAGGAGAGAGAGAGAGAGAGAGAGAGAAGGGGATTAATTCTTTTAATTCGAGGATCATGAATAAGTTCGTGCTTTATATATCCAGTCCCAGAGAGAGAAGAAGAGAGAGAGAGAGAGAGAGAGGAGAAAGAAGAGGAGAGATTCAAATTCTTTTAATTGAGGATCTGAATAAGCATTGTATCATATCCAGTCCTCAGAAGAAGAGAGAGAGAGAGAGAGAGAGAGAGAGAGAGAGAGATAACGATAACGATAACGATATTTATTCAAGAAAGGCCATAGCCCCATTTGAAGGGGTTTACAAAATGACACATATATAATAATGTTATACTCAAGCACACAAACATCTGTATCCAACTAACTACAATTTAGTACATACACACCAAGTTACACGTGTTTTCTGTGTTATGAGATCAAACTACTTCTCCTTTTTAAAGACTTATAGATATACATAGCAAGATTTTTCATGACATTTTCATTTTTGGAAGACAGGAGCGTAATCATTCTAAAGTGAGCTGGTCTGCGATAATATTTCTCAGGAATATAGTCTCTTCTTAAGTCATCTAGTGCTGGACAAGAAAAAATGAAATGGACTTCATCCTCTTCATCAAGTCTACACATAGGACATATCAGTTTTTCCACCTTTCTATATCTTTGACTATGAACTGTTAT
Source organism: Rapana venosa (assembly GCA_028751875.1). NCBI lineage: Eukaryota > Metazoa > Mollusca > Gastropoda > Neogastropoda > Muricidae > Rapana > Rapana venosa. The sequence goes on from CM054157.1 coordinate 6,516,439, forward strand.
TTCAGAGACACCAAATCTAAATTTAGTCAGCGCACATCTAATAAACTTGTTTACATTCATTTCAATATATGGTTCTGTAAGGTTATTTGTTTTCAAAAGCTTATACAATGAAAACCGATCGCTATTCTCCATATGACTGGTCCATTCTTGCCACCTGCAATCTATTATGCGCTGTTTAAAACAAATCAAAAAACTTTTGATACAACCTACACTCTATGGTGACCTTGGAAGATTTCCAATATATTTAAACTCGTATATTAAATGTATTAAATATTGGTTAAAATTAGTCAGTATGCATGAAGGGAAGACTACCTGCCCAAGCTTATAAAACACTAGTTGATCTAGACAGCCGAGGTAAAATAACTTGGGCAACAAATATCCGCAAGTGTTTAGATAGTTATGGGTTTTCATGTGTGTGGAATAATCAGAGAGAGAGAGAGAGAGAGAGAGAGGGAGAGAGAGAGAGAGACAGAGAGAGAGAGAGGAGACAGAGAGAGAGAGAGAGGAGAGAAGAGAGAGAGAGAGAGAGAGAGAGGATGAAGAGAGAAGATTCAAATTCTTTTAATTCAGGATCATGAATAAGCACTGTGGGCTTTTACAGTCCAGACGAGAGAGAGAGAGAGAGAGAGAGAGAGAGAGAGGAGAGAGAGAGAGAGAGAGAGAGAGAGAGAGAGAGATTCAAATTCTTTTAATTCGAAGATCATGAATAATCCATCGTGGGCTTTATAATCAAGTCCAGACAGAGAGACGAGGGAGAGAGAGAGAGGAGGAGAGAGAGAGAGAGAGAGAGAGAGAGAGAGAGAGAGAATAGAGAGAGAAAGAAATAAGGAGAGAGAGAGAGAGAGAGAGAGGGGAGAGAGAGAGGAGAGAGAGAATTCAAATTCTTTTAATTCGAGGATCATGAATAAGCACTCATGTGCTTTTTACATCCAATCCACGAGAGAGAGAGAGAGAGAGAGAGAGAGAGAGAGAGAGAGAGAGAGAGAGAGATTCAAATTCTTTTAAATCGAGGATCATGAATAAGCACTCGTGGCTTTTTACATCCAGTCCCTTCCAGAGAGAGAGAGAGAGGAGAGGAGAGAGAGAGAGAGAGAGAGAGAGAGAGAGAGAGAGAGAGAACTCTGAAAGAACTCTGAAATGATTTATTCATGAAAGGCCGTTGGCCCATACATGAAGGAGGTTTCTGATGAATACACTGAATAATGATAGGGATGTTGTACACGGTGAAGTGCAGCGGTGACAAGCTCAAAGCCACAGAGAGAAGAGAGAGAGAGAGAGAGAGAGAGAGAGAGAGAGAGAGAGAGAGAGAGAGAGAGAGAGAGAGAGAGAGAGAGAGAGAGAGGCACACACAGACACACAGACAGACAGAGACAGAGTTGAAAGCCACGTGTGCACAAACAAGTCCAGCTTACTGGGCTTTGTCTGCCACACATCATCTGTCTTCGGCTTTTTTCTTTCTCTCTTTTTTTTTTTTTTTCTATTTCTTTTCTTTTTTTTGTGTTGTTGGTACTCATCGCCTGTGAAGCCTGCAGTTTCTTTCTTTTTTTTTTTTTTCTTTTTTCTTCTTTTCTTTTTTCTTCTTTTCCTCCTAGTTACTGACGTCTGCCTGTGAACAGTCTGCGCGAGGCATCAACGTGAAAGGCCATGTCTGGCGGCTTATGTCCCTTCAGACTGCATTGCATTAATTGCCTGCCCCTTCCCTGTCCCTGTCGTGTGTGTTATGGTGAACTATGATGACGAAGCGCTCTCTCTCTATTATTATCTGTGTGTGTGTGTGTGTATGTGTGTGTGTTGTGTGTGTGTGTGTTGTGTGGTGCTGTGTGTGTATATCTGTCTGTGTGTGTGTGTCTGTGTGTGTGTGTGCCTTTTTGCGTGTCTCTGTCTCTGCCTGTCTCAGTCTATCTGTGTCTGTCTGTCTATGTCTGTCTGTCTGTCTGTCTCTCTCCCTTCCCTCCATCCATCCATCCGCCCCCTCTCTCTCTCTCTGT
>CM054157.1:6523426-6555926 GCA_028751875.1 Rapana venosa
GTTCCACTTTCACTGGGGTGGGCAGTCAGAGTTGGGCTCTGAACACGCCATCGGCCACCAGAAATACCCCATGGAGGTGAGGGCGATTGGGCCGGGTTTGGGGTTTGGGTTTTGGGGTTTTTTAAATTTGGGGTTGGTTTGGATTGAGCTGGGTCGGTTTGGGGTTTGGGTTTTGGTTGAATTGAGCCCGGTTTTGGGTTGAGCTGGGTCTGTTTGGGTTGATTATGGTTGAACTGGGTTTTGGGTTTTGGGTTGAACTGGGTCTGTTTGGGTTTGGTTTGGGGTTGAATTGGGTCTGTTTGGGTTGATTATGGTTGAACTGGGGTTTGGGTTTGGGTTGAACTGGGTCTGTTTGGGTTGGTTTGGGGTTGATTGGGTCTGTTTGGGTTGGTTTTGGGGTTGATTGGGTGGTTTTGGGTTGAGCTGGGTTGTTTGGGTTGATTATGGTCGGATTGTGGGTTGTTTGGGTTGAGCTAGGTCTGTTTGGGTTGGTTTGGGGTTGAATTGGGTCGGTTTGGTTAGATTGGATGGTTTGGGTTGAATTGAACTGGGTCGGTTCGAGTTGGTTTAGGTTGAAATGGGTCGGTTTGGGTTGCATTGTATCGGTTTGGGTTGAATTGGGTTGAGTTAGGTTGGATTGGTTTGGACTAGTTTGTTGGGTGGGGCTGTATTGAATCTGTTGCATTGTGTTGAATTTGTGTCGGGTTTTGGTTAGATTGTGTCGGATTTGGTTGGTCTGGGGTCGGTTTGGGGTTTGGGTAAAGTTGAATTGGATTGGTTTGGGGTTTAAAGGTCAGTTTGGGTTGGGTTTAGTCGGTTGATGTGGATTGGGGCAGGGTCGGGTTTGGGTTGGTTGGGTTGAATTGGGTCGATTTGGGTCGGATTGGATGGGGTTTAGTTGCATTGGGGTTGGGTTGGGTGGGTTTGGATGGGGTTTAGATTAGGTTGGGTTGATAGGATTGGGTTTAAAGGGTTTGGGTTTTGGATTGATGGATTGGGTCAGATTGGGCTGGGTTGATAGGATTGCGTCAGATTAGTTGGGTTGTTAGGATTGGGTCAGATTGGTTGGGTTGATAGGATTGGGTCATATTGGGTTGGGTTGATAGGATTGGGTAAGATTGGGTTGGGTTGACAGGATTGGGTAAGATTGGGTTGGGTTGACAGGATTGGGTAAGATTGGGGTTGGGTTGGGTTGAGTTGAGTTGGATTGGGTCGCTTTGAGTTAAATTAAGTTGGGTCTATTCGAATTGGGTTTGGGCTACATTCGGCTGAAATAGGCTGGGTTGGGTCGCTTTAGATTGGGCTGAACATGGCTGAAAGGGGTTAAGTTTGTATCGTGTTGTTTTGTAATTAGGTGTATTGTGTTGTAGTGTTATTGTATTGTATTCTATTGAGTTGAGTTATGCTATATTTTATCTTCTACTACTACTACTACTACTACTACTACTACTACTGCTGCTGCTACTGCTGCTGCTGCTGCTGCTGCTACTACTACTACTACTACTACTACTATAACAAAAAAAGTAGGGGTTACTAAGGGATGGCGATAATAATACTAATACTAATAATAATAATAATAATAATAATAATAATAATAATGATAATAATAATAACAATAATAATAGTAGTAATAATAGTAGTGATAACAACAACAACAACACTACTGCTGCTGCTTGCTGCTGCTGCTGCTACTACTACTATTAACAACAACAATAACACCAAAATAATAGCAACATCAATATACTAACAACAACAACAACAATAATAAATAATAATAATAACAACAAAACAATACTAATAACAACTACAACAATAATCATAATCATAACCATAATCATAATAATCATCATCATACTGATAGGAATAATGCTACGGTTGTTGACGTAGTACAGTTTGTTAACTACTTCAGCCAGTAAACGACACAAAACTTTAAAAAAACAAACCGTGAGTGGTTGAGAGAAGATAGACCAGTGGTGAAGAAATAAGAGTGGAGGAGGAGGAGGAGGAGATAAAAGGGATGGGGAGGGGGGGGGGGGGGATGTAAAGGGGAGGGAAGGAAAGGGGGGGAAGGGGGGAGGGAAAGTTGGGGGTGGTGGGGGTGGGGGGGGGGGGGGGGGGGGTGGAGGGTAAAGGCGGAGCGCGCAGTGTCAGGATGGATGGATGGATGGATGGATGGATGGATAGCGCTGGTGCAGAATGCCGAGAACATGGCATGCAGGACACACTGCGTCTTGTTGTTTGGCTTGTTTTGTTTTTTGTTTGCTTTTGTTTGCTTGTTTTTGTTTGTTCGTCAGTCTGTCCCTCCATCCTCTCTCTCTGTGTCTCTGTCTGTCTATCTGTCTGTCTCTTTCTTTGTTCTTTGTTCTCTGATTCTTTTCCTTCTTCTCTGGTCTGTCTTATCTGTCCGTCTGTCTATCTGTCTGTCTGTGTTTTTGTTTGTGTCCCTGTCTGACTGTGCGCGCGCGGTGTGTGTGTGTTGTGTGTGTTGTGTGTGTGTTGTGTTGCGTGTGTGTTGTGTGTGTATTGTGTGTGTTGGTTTCTGATTATTTTTTTCTTTCTTTTATTCTTTTATTTCGAGGATATTAGAATATGTGATACTAGAATTATGTGTGTGTGTGTGCGTGTGCGTGCGTGCGCGCGTGCGGGTGTGTGCGTGTGTGTATGTGTGTATGTATGTGTATGTGTATATGTGTGTGTATGGACAGATGCACGTGGTGAACTATGCAGAGAAGTACGGCACGTTGGCGGACGCCATGGAAGAGGATGATGGACTGGCTGTTCTAGGGGTTCTCTTCCAGGTAGGCAGCAGCTTCTGCTTCTTCTGCTTCTGCTTCTTCTGCTTCTTCTGCTTCTTCTTTTGTTCTTCTTGTTCTTCTTCTTGTTCTTCTTCTTCTTCTGCTTCACTTTCTGCTTCTTCTGCTTCTGCTTTTTTTTCTGCTTCTTCTCCTGCTTCTGCTTTTTCTTCTGGTTCTTCTGGTTCTTCTTCTTCTTCTTCTGCTGCTGCTTCTTTTTTCTCCTTCTTCTATTTCTGCTTCTGCTCCTTCTGCTTCTTCATCTTCATCTTCTTCTTCTGGTTCTTCTTCTTCTTCTTCTTCTTCTTCTTCTTCTTCTTCTTCTTCTTCTTCTTCTTCTTCTTCTTCTTCTTCTTCTTCTTCCTCCTGCTCCTCCTCCCTCCTCCTTCCTCCTCTTCCACCTTTCGTCATCCTCGAACGCTCAGACAGCAACTATTGTTGTCTGCCATGTAAACGAAAATGCGTTTCGCTGACGTTAAGCGCCTGACAAGTTAGGCCCAGCGCATCCGATTTCGACATGGGAGAGAATAAGTATATATCTTAAAAAGTCTTTCTGAAAAAAAAAACACGCAGGAGAATAGACAGAAAAAAACCCAACCATGAAGGAAAGTGACAGGAGGAAAAGAAGAAACAAGGAAAGAGGGATTAAAAAAAGAGAGGAGAGAGAGGGAAGTCCTGGCACAGAAATTGCTATCACAGTGTCTCATCCTTGACAGACGGCCAGCTAAACTCGTGTCCGAACCACTCGGTTAGCTATCCCGGCCACAAAGAAATTGCAGAAGGTGTAGAGGGGGGATGCTTATTTATTTATACTGATAGTGTCCTGGGTATCCCCAGGAGGTAGGTAGCTTGATTCTCGGGGTTTGGGTTTATTTTAATTTTATTAATTTTAGTTTTATTTATTCTTTTATATCGAAGATAATGGAATAAGCACTCATGTGTTTTTTTTTTTAACCCAGTCCCGGTGTATGCGGTTTTGTAAAATTTTGCATTGTTTAAGCACCTGGCTACTTTTCCAAAAAAGGGAACGGGGTTTAAAGTTGTGCGTAAGATGTTTGATGCGTTAAACACGGGGGCGGTTTTAACCCCAAAAGGATTTGCTTCAGTTCGTTTTTTTGGGGGGTCAAACGGGGGAAAAAAGGGCGGGGGGGAAATCAAACCCCAGAACCTCACGGTTAATTGTTTTTTCGGAAGAGAGGCCATTGTGTGCCGGGGGGACAGATGCAAAATTTGAAAAAACCCCGCTACACACGGGATGATGTAAAAAAAACCCCATACGGTTATTCCATTTCATTGATAAAAAAGAAAAAAATGGGTAAATAATAAATAAATTTTTGGTTTTCGTATCCAAACAAGACAATCCCGCTTAAAACCTTTAGCAGATGTCTGCATTTTCATAAAAATTGGAAGGTTTTACAAAACCCACCCCACACACCAAACACACACACCCACACCCACACACACACACACACATACACACATACAACATCCACAAACACACACAACACAGACATACACGAATACAACAAAAACACAAACCCAAAACCCAAAACCCAAAACCACACAAATCATACACACACATCACCCCACCCCCCAACACACCCCAACACACACACAGACATACACCACACCTACACAAACCCCCACCACAAGAAAACCCCAACACCCACAAGAAAACACACACAAGGAATACCACACACATACAAACATACACACACATCCCACTTTATACACACATACACAAAATCACACATAAAACCCCACAGAATACACACACACAATACACACACATAACACCAACACAAAAAGAGACATACAACACATACCACCCACACATACACCAACATATATACCCCCACACACACACAGACATACCACACACATACAAAACCCCCACAGAATAAAAACCCACAACACCCACCATTCAAACACATACAAACTACACAAAAACTCACACCCCCAAATACACCAGCCACAAAAACACACACATACCCCCCCAACACCCCCACACACAAAAACCAATCCACCCCACCCCATATTTATAATAATAAAATGAAAATTAATTTTAAAATAATAATAATAATAATAATAATAAAAATGAAAATTTATTAGGCTGTATTTTGCCCAAACCCCCCCCCCTCCCAACAAAAAAAAAAACCAAATAAAAACGTTCATTCCCACTCCTAAAGAAACCCAACAACATTTAACGTTTTAAAAAATTCAAATAACACACCAGACACCAGAACCAAAAAGACACACACACCCCCCCACACAACACCACACGAAAGAGTGGGCCATTGTGTCCCGGGGAACAGTGCAAAATTTACAAAACCGCATCAAGGGGGGACTGGTGTAAAAAAGAATGAGTGTTACCCCTTTTCCCTCGAATGAAAATAAAAAAAAAAAATAAATAAAAAATCACACACACACACAACACACACAAAACCCACACCCCACACCCCACACACAAAGGTATACATTTGGAGGTTGATGGGAACTTTGGGGCCATTGAATTTTTTCCCGTTGACCAAAATGAAGAGCTATTTGAGGATGACTGACACTGTCCTGACATGTCAGGGAAAACCCTGCACTGTCCAGGGAGTAAAGGGGGTTTTGATGGGCGTTAGGACTATCCCCACGGCACCCGCTTCTCCCGTTATTCCGGCAGTTGACACCCCACGTGCTTCGAAAGTGTCCCCTGGAACTTTAGGGCCACAGAAATCTTGGCCCCAGGTGAGTGCATTTATCTTCTATTATTATCTATCTATCTTTATTTTTTTAATCTATTTATCTATCGTCTGTCTGTTGTTGTTGTTTTTGTCTGTCTGTTTTTCTATATGTCTGTTATTATCTATCTATCTTTATCTGTCATTATCTTCTTCTTTGTCGTCTGTTTTTTATTGTCTGTTGTCTATCTATCTATCTATTCTATCTTTTCCTATCTATCTATTATTTTATTCTATATTGTCTGTCTGTTGTCTGTTATTATCTATCTATCTATCTATTATCTATCTACTGTCTGTCTGTCTGTTGGTTGTCTGTTGTATTCATCATTATCTTTTCTTTTTTATTATTTCTATCTATCTATTATCACTATTTTTTATCTATTTCAAATCTATCGTTGTCTGTCTGTTGTCTGTCTTTTATTATCTTCATTTATTGTTAAAATTTTATCCTTACTACTACCTACCTCCCTGTCGTCTGTTGTTGTCTGTTTTCCCTATTTTATTTTTTTAAAAACTATCTATCATCTTCTATCTACTATTTTATTTCATCTATTTTATCTATTATCTGCCCCGTATTTTGACGCCGTGGGGGCACCAAAAAGACTCAAAACCAGTTCCTTCTTTCTTTTTTGCCTTTTCGGGTTTTTTGTTGAGTTTGGCCCTCCCCCTTCGCTGTGTTACCCCTCCCCGCTTTTCCCCTTGGTTCCCTTTTTCTTCCCCTTGGCCGTGACCCTTGTAAAATTGTCTTTGAGTGGATTAAGAAAGAAATATTAATAAAAAAAAAAAAGGTGGTTTGATAAAAAGGATTTGGGGTGGGGTGGGGGTTAGGGTTGGGGTTGGGGTGTGGTTGGGGGGGGGGTGGTGGGGGTGGGATTGGGTGTGGTTGAAAAGGGGTGGAGATTGGGGTGGTGTGGGGCAAAGGGGGAAGGTAAATTTTTTTTAAAAAAATTTAATTTTTTTTTGTAGTTATTTTTGATTTCGGAAAAATGGAATCGCATTGCAAATTTTTTTTCAAAACAAAAAGTCCAAAATATTTGTGGCATGTGGTGTGATATGAGGGGTGGAAGCGGGGGGGAGGGGGGAAGGAAGATGGGGGAGGTAACTTTACAAAAAAAAGTTTTTTATTTCGAGGTAATGGATAAGGCTCGTGGGGTTTTTTTCCCCTTAAAATCCCGTCCCGTATGCATGGAAAGTTGACATGGGGTGGAAAGGTGGATGTAATGTTTATTTTTTTTTAAAACTTTTTTTTTTTTTTTTCTCAAAATAATAGAAAGACCGTGTACGTTTTCCTTTCTTCTTTCTTTTTTTTTTTTTTTTTTTTTTTTTTTAAACCTCCAACCTTGTAAATGTGGTTTTTAAATTTTGCCATACGTACCCCTGGCTCCAAAATGGCCTTCGTTCGAAAGGCGGAAAGGTTTACATTGGCCGGTGTTTTCGTTGTTGTGGTTGTTGTGTGTGTTGAGTGTTTTTTTTAAAATTTATATAATATTTATTTTGTATATATATATATATTGTTATAAAAATTTTATATATGTATATATAAATAATTATAAAATTTAAAATATATTATATATAGAGAGAGAGAGAGAGAGGAGAGAGAGAGGGGAGGAGAGGGGGGGAGGAGGGAGAGGGCGAGAGGGAGGGGAGTACTTTTGGGTTTTGGCCCCCATTGCAAAACAGGAGAGAAGTAAGGGAAAAGGCAAAATTAAAAAACAACCAACAACCCACCCCAAAACGACAAAGAAAAAACACAACAACCAAAAAGGGGATAGCGAAAAGGAATTTTAGACAAATTTTTTTTTAGGGTGGGGGGGGTGCTATTGTGACTGAAAAACCCTCAGTCCCAGGGGGACAGGGAGTGTGGGGGGGTGGGGGTTGGCGGGGGTCTTTTTATGTTTTCCCCTTTTTTTTTTCTAAAAAAATTTTTTTATTCCACCCGTTTAGTGGTCGGGCACTTGCTTTCCCCGCCAAGTTAGCAGGTGGGTGGGTTCCAGTTGGGTGGGGCCGTTTGCGCGCTTGCTTCGTCCCCTTCCCCCCCGTTTCCCCCGCTGTAAATGGGTGGTACCTGCCCCCTTTTTGGGTAGGGAAGGTTAAAACGCGAGGGGAGTGATGGGGCCCCCCTCAAAATGGGCCCTAGGAAATGAGGTTTGGGCCCCGTCCCTCGCCTTTTGGGGATGGGACTCTTTCCTTAACTTTTTCCATCAGTTTTTGATGTCCACCATTGAACCCCCATATCACTCTTTTTAAGCCCAAGTGGGCAGACTGGGCCTTGTGAACCCGGGAAAACGGTCCGCGGGCATGCGCAGGCGCCCCCGCCGGAAGTGCCCCCAAACACCCCAGTCTGGTGGACAATGGCGCCCTGTGCAGGGTCTCCCGGCCCGGGTGGCAAGCAGAGTTTCCCTCCGCAGGTTCCATTCCCCCCTCCGCTCGTTCCTCCTGTTTTCCACTCGGGTTGAAGCGGTGTTGTCGAGGGGTGGATGGTAAAGAGAGGGAGAGAGGGAGAGAGAGAGAGGAGAGAGGGGAGAGAGAGGGGGAGAGAGAGAGAGGAGGGGAAGGGGAGGGGAGAGGGAGAGAGAGAGGGGAGAGAGAGGGAGGAGGGAGAGAGGGAGAGAGGGAGAGAGAGGGGGGAGAGAGAAAGGGGTAAAAGGAAATGGGAAGGGAGGAGAGGGGGGGAGAGAGGGGAGAGAGAGAGAGGGGAGGAGAGAGGAGGAGAGAGGGGGAGAGAGAGAGGGAGAGGGAGGAGGAAAAAAGAGGGGGGGGGAGGAGAGGAGAGGGGAGAAAGAGAAGGAGAGGAGGGGAGGGGTGGGGAGAGGGGGGGAGAGAGAGAGAGAGGGGAGGGGAGGGGAGGTGAGAGAGAGAGAGAGAGAGAGGAAAAGGGGAGGGGGAAAAGGAGAGAGAGAGAGAGGGGGAGGGAGAGGAGAGAGAGAGAGAGGGAGGGAGAGGGGGGGAAGGGGAGAGGGGAGAGAGAGAGGGAGGAGGGGGGGAGAAGAGGAGGAGAGGAGAGAGAGTGGAGAGAGAGGAGAGAGGGAGGGAGAGAGAAGAGAGAGGGGAGAGAGGAAGGGAGAGAGGAGGGAGAGGAGGAGAGGGGAGAGAGGTTGTGGGGAGGGGAGAGAAGAGGGGGAGGAGAGGGGAGGAGGAGAGAAGAGGAGAGGGGGGGAGAGGAGAGAGAGGGAGAGGAGGAGGGGAGGGAGGGAGAGGAGAGGAGAGAGAAAGAGAGAGGGGGGGAGAGGGGGAAGAGGGGAGAGGAGGGAGGAGAGGAGAGGAAGAGAGGGAAAAAGGGGAGGGAGGGGGGTGGGAGGGGAGAGAGAGAGAAAAGGGGGGGAGAGAGAGAAGAGAGGAGAGGAAGGGGGGATGAGAGAGAGGAGGGAGGAGGAGGAGGGAGGAGAGAGAGAGGAGGGGAGGGGAGAGAGGAGGAGAGAAGAGAGAGAGAGAGGAGAGAGAGAGAGAGGGAGGGAGGAGGGAGAGGGGGGGGGAGAGAAGAGAGAGGGGAGAGGAGGGGAGAGAGAGGAGAGAAGGAGAGGGGGGAGAGAGAGGAGGAGAGAGGGGGAGAGGGGAAGGAGGAGAGAGAGAGAGGGGGAGGGAGGAGAGAGAGGGAGGAGGGAGAGGAGGGGAGGGAGGGGGAGGAAGAGAGAGAGGGAGAGAGAGGGAGGAGAGAGGAGAGGAGGCGGGGGAGATGGGGGGAGGAGGAGGGAGGGGGAGGAGAGGGGGAGAGAGAGGAGAGAGAGAGAGGAGAGAGAGGGTGGAGAGAGGGGAGGGAGAGAGTGGGAGAGAGGACGGGGAGGAGAGAGGAGAGGGGAGTAGGAGGAGAGGAGGAGGGGGAGGAGGAGGGGGAGAGAAGAGAGAGGAGAGAAGGGAGAGAGAAAAGGGAGGGAAAAGGAGGAAGAGGGAAGAGGGAGGAGGGAGGGAGAGAGGGGAAAAGAGAGAGAGGAGAGGGAGACAAAGGGAGAGGGAGGGGAGAGAGAGGGGGGGGAGAGAGGAGGGGGAGGGGGAGGGGGGAAGGGAGAGAGAGGAGAGAGAGGGGAGAAGAGGGGAGGAGAGAGGGAGAGAGGGGGGAAAGAGAGAGGGGGGAGAGAGGGGGGGGGGGGAGAGAGAGAGGGAGAAGAGAAAAGGGAGAGAGAGAGAGGGAGAGAGAGGAGGGGGGGGGAAAAAAGGGGGGGAGAGAGAGGGAGAGAGAGAGGAAAAGAGGGAGGGGAGAGAGAGAAGAGAGGGAGAGAGAGGAGAGAGGAGGGAGAGAGAGGGAGCGAGAGGGAGAGAATGGGAGGAAGAGAGGGAGAGGGGGGAGAGAGAGGAGAGAGGGGAGGAGGAGGGAGGGGGAGAGGAGAGAGAGAAGAGAGAGAGAGAGGAGGAGAGAGGGAGAGGGGGAGGGGGAGAGGAGGAGAGAGGGGGGGAGAGAGACAAAGGAGAGGAGAAGGGGGAGGAGGGAGGGAGAGGGGGAAAGGGATAGAAAGGGAGGAGGAGAGAGAGGGGGGGAAAGAGAGGGGAGAGAGGGGGAGGGGGAGAGAGAGGAGGGAGAGAGGGAGGAGAGAGGGAGGGAGAGGAGGGGAAGGAGGTAAAGGGGGGAGAGAGAGGGGAGGGGAGGGGGGAGAGGAGGAGAGAGGAGGAGAAAGGAGAGAGAGAGGGAGAGAGAGGGGGGAGGGGGAGGGGGAGGGGGAAAGGAGGGGAGGGGGGGGGAGAGAGGGGGAAGAAGGAGAGGAGAGGGAGGGGGAGAGAGAGAGAGAGGGAGAGAAAAGAGAGAGAGGGGAGGGGGGGGAAAAGGGGGAGGAGAGGAGGGGAGAGAGGGAGGGGGAGGAGGGAAGAGGGAGGGAGAGGGAGAGAGGGGGAGGAGAGGAGAGAGAGGAGGGAGTTGGAGAGGGAGGGAGGGGGGAAGAGAGAGAGAGAGGAGGGGGAAGGGAGAGGGGGAGAGAGAGAGGAGAGAGAGGGAGAGAGGGAGAAGGGGAAGAGAGGGAGAGAGAGGGGGAGAGAGGGAGAAGAAGGGGAGAGGGGAGAGGGGGAGGGGAAGAGAGAGAGAGAGAGAAGAAAAAGGGAGGGGAGAGAGGGAGGAGAGAGAGGGGGGGAGGAGGGAGGGGAGGAGGGGAGAGAGGGAGAGAGAGGGGAGGAGAGAGAGAGAGAGGGAGAGAGGGGGAAGAGAGGGGGAGAGAGAGAGAGGAGAGAGGGGGGGGGGAGAGAGAGAGGGGGGGAGAGAGGGGAGGAGAGAGAGGAGAGAGAGAGAGAGGAGGGGGAGAGGGGGGAGGGGGAGGGGGAGGGGGGAGAGAGAGAGGAGAGAGAGGGGGAGAGAGGGGAGGGGAGAGAGGAAGAGAGAGAGAGATAGAGGGAGAGAGGGGGGGGGGAGAGGGAGAGAGGGAGAGAGGAGAGGGGGGTGTGTTGTGGTTGTGTTTATGGTGTGTGGGGGGGGGGGGGGTTAGGGTGGGTTTGGTGTGTGTTGTGGTGTGTAGTGTTGTTTGTGGTGTGGTGTGGTTGTGTGTTGTGTGTTTGTGTGGGGTTTTGGGTTGTGTGGGGTTGTGTGTGTGTGTGTGGGGGGGTTTAAGGGTTGGGTTTTGTGTGTGTGTGTGTATGTGTGTGTGTGGTTTTGTGTGTGGTGTGTTTTTGTGTGTGTGGTGGGGGGTTGGGTTAAAAGGGGGGTTTTGTGTTTTGTTGGTGTGGTGGTGTGTGTATGGGGGGGGTTTGGGGTTTAAAGGTTTGGTTGTGTGTGTGTGTGTGGGTGTGTGGGGGGGGGTTTGGGGTTAAGGTTTGGTTGTGTGTGTGTGTTGTGTGGTTGGTGGGGGGTTGGGGTTAGGGGGGTTTGTGTGTGTGTGGTGGTGGTGGGGGGGGGGTTGGGTTGGGTGGTTGGTGTGTGTGTGGGGGGGGGGGGGGTTTAAAGGGCTGGTTGTGTGTGTGTGTATGTGGGGGGGGGGGGGTTAAGGGGTTTGGGTTTGTGTGTGTGTGTGGTTTTTTGGTGTGGGGTTTGGGGTTTAAAAGGGTTGGTTGTGTGTGTGGGGAGGGTAAAGGAGAGAAGAAAGAGAGGGGAGAGAGAAGAGAGGAGGGGGAGGAGAGGAGAGAGAGAGAGGAAGAGAATATAAAAAATAAAAAGATTTTTAAACACAAAGATGAAACTTTCGGAAAAAATGCCTTCAGTATGTTACATAAAAAACCACCACACACCCACACAAACACAAAACACACACCCACAACACCCCCCCACACACCACCACCACACACAACCCCAACCCCCACCCCACCACACACAACCCCCCTTTAGGGGAAGCAGCGGCTCTTTAAACAAAAAACACACCCCAAACCCCAACCCGAGACCAAAGAAACAAAACCATTACTACTGCCCCTACACAGACCAAATCCCTTCCCCCTCACCATCCCAGACCCCTGGCAGTGGGGGAAATGTGCTTTCACCGCTTCTCCATTCCCCCGGTCCTCTGCTGATAAGGTAAAGTGTCCCCCAACCTATAAAGGGGTAGGGAAAACGAGGGTCAGGCCTCAGTTCTCTAGGGAGCCGCTTTGGGGCGGGCGCCCCTTCCCCTCCTGCTGCTTTACCTTTCCCCTTTTCCCTTCCCCTTTCCCGACCCTAAAAAAGGGCAGGTAACCCTTTTACGTGAGTGAATGGGGGGGGGGGGGGGAACTGTATGAAGCCCAAAGGCCGCAAGAGTCACCTCGACTTGGTAATCACGCTCGATGCGCTTAAACCCTTTGTTGGAAGGGGGAGGGGGGGGGGGTGAAGCGAGGCCATCTAGAAAAAATGTCGAAATATCTAAACGTTCACCCTTTTTTTGTTTTTTTGTTTGGACAGGGAACCGTCGAAAAACCCCCCCTGTCTGAACCCCCACCACCTCTTCGGAAAATCCACGGAAAACCCCCCTAAACCCCACCACCACGGTCACCCCGAGTCCTCTACCCTGAGTCATAGCCCCTCACCATGCCAAAAGAGAGTATAGCCTCGGTGACGTTTAGAGAAGGCGTGAGGCGGCTTTTGGGCGGGGCACTGGCGGGAAAAGTCAGTGTCGATAGTGGGTTTAAATTTTTTTTTTAAAAATGTTACGGGTTGCTATTTTTTATTGTTTTTGTTGTTTATTTTTGTTTTGTTTTTGTTGTTTGGGTTGTGTTTTTTTTGTTGTTTTTCGGTTCTCAGTTTAAAATTCGGGGTGACCCCGAATTTATGATAATAAGATAGTTTGATAGCAATAAAAATAATAAAGACAAAGTAATATGAATTTTATGATGATGTGTGATGATGGGAGGTGTGGTGGTGGGGTGATAATTTTTGATGTGGATACTATCTTACTACTATACTTTTCTATTTCTATGATGTGATGATGATGTAGTTATATATAATAAAAATTAGAAAAGCAATAAAAATAAAGTGTTTATAATATAATAATGTGTGATGTGATGATGTGATGTTTAAAAATGTGATAATGGTATGGGATTTTCAAAGGCTTGACTCTTGTAAAGCAACAAAATCAAAAGCAGTTGATTCGAAACATTTCACGGAAGAAAAGTTAAGAAGATTAAAAGATTTTAAATTTTAAAACACCAAAAATACCACACCACCCACGCCGCCGGCAAAGCCTACACCAACAGCCGCACACGCGCATCATACAACCAAAAACATACATAAAAAACTAACATAATACATACATAAACACAAACAATATACTACCTACATCATCATACATCCTTTACTTAAGTCTGTTAAATTTTGTTCTTTTGGTTTTTTTTTTACCCCCCCCCCTTCCCCCCCCCCCCCCTTCTCTCTCTCCCCTCTCTCTCTCTCTCTTCTCCTTTTCCCCTTTTCTCTTCTTCCCTATTTTTGGGTTTTGGGGGGGGGGTTCTTTGCATTTTGTTCCTTTTTCATTTTGGCTTTTTTTTTGGAAACGCGTTTGTTGTTGCTTCGGTTTAGTTGTTATCGTGATATTAGACGTACGCAGTGTTTTCTAAAGTAAACAAGTCGAATTGTGCTTTTTGTGACAATTTGGACTGTGTTGGTCGTTAAACCGAAGTGTTTCTGGATCATTCTGTATTTTTTTCCCCCTTCCCCACTCTTTCTCGTAGTTGGCCCCACCTTTTTGGGGAGACTGAAAATTTTGCAAACCGTTTCCCCACTCTCGCGGTTCTCGTTTTTTTGTTTGTCGTTCCCTCAAAAGGGTTGTTGCTCTATTCCGTTGTCTGTAAATTTTTCTTTCCCTGTTGTTTAGATAGTCAACGTTTTACTGGGTTTGGGGGGGGGGGGGGGGGGGGGGGGGGGGAGGGTAGCCTGTGGTTAGAACATTTGCTCGCAATCGGACAACCGGGTTGATTCCCCTTACGGGGATTTTTCCCCTGGGTTTTTCTAGTGCAGATTCCACTCTCCCCCAAGTCCTTTTTGGTGGACTAAAACCCAAGCCCGGTGTGAACGCCGCAGAACATCTTGCGCCCCCGTTAAAAACGTTCCCCTTTTCGTAAGGTAGGCATTGTTGCCGGTGGGAAAAGGAAGCCCAAAATTTTTCCCAAAAAGCTAACACGGGGGGTGGATGTTAAAAAAAGCCTGTCTTATTCCCTTTTCCCCGTATAAAAGAATAAAAAGAAAATAAAAATGAATACAAAAAATAGGGACTGACCAGGGGAAGCATAGTCTTTTCTATTCCTGAGAGTGGGCGTAAAATGAAAACAACAAAAAACCTAAAACGTATCAGTTTGATCCTGGAGCGATGGGGGTGGGTTTTTTTGGTGTGTTCCAGGAACTTTAGTTTGGTCATTGAGCTGTGGGGTTGGGATCCGGAGAGGCTTCGGGTTTTGGGGCTTTCTTGCTTTTGAAGTTCCCTTATCTAAATCTATGGAGGGTCTCATTTTTTGTTTCGCGGTAATGGATTTTCTTGGTGTTTTAAACCCGCTTGAGAAATTTTTTTAAGTTTAGTTGTTCATCTTTCCTTTTCCTGCTATAATAATTTTCATTGCTTGTTTGTCAATTTTAAAACTGTCGTCTAATTGTTTCTTCCCTTTCCCCGTGGGGATGCTGGGGGGGGGGGGGGGGGGGGGTTTTTTTGTCGTATAAACAGATTCCCACTTCAGGGGAAATTCTTTTGCCAAAGGAAAATTCCCCCTTTTTTCCCTTATTCGATTCTACCCCGTTTCTTTTTTTTCCCGTTTTTTTTTGTTATGTTTACCTTCTTGGGCCCTTCTCCTGCCCTTTTTTTGCAGAAAGACTTAAAAAAAAAGTAAAAATTTTTTCCGTGCCCAGTCGGATGCGCTGGGCCCCGTTGTCGGCGCTTACGGGTGTAAATTTTCCTGTTAAAAAGAATCAATAGTTGCTGTCCGAGGTTTTAAAAAGAGAAGAGAAGAGGAAAAGGAGAAGAAGAAGAAAAAGAAGGAAGAAGAAGAAGAAAAGGGAAAGAAGAAGAAGAAGAAAGAAAAAGAAGAAGAAGAAGAAGAAGAAGAGGGGGGAAAGAAGAAGGAAGAAGAAGAAGAAGAAAAAGTTGACTGACCTTGACCTCTTTGTATTTCAGAGCCCGGAGCGCGATGGACCATTCCTTAGTGTTGCTGACGTCAGACAGAAACGGGAAGCAACTCTCGCCACCCACTTTCAAGTCTCTGACGGAAGTGAACAACGCCAACGAGGAGAAGATGCTCATCTCTGGTGCCAACAAGATGTCTGGCGGCCGTGCTGGCAGCGAGGCTCTTCAATCTCTTGGCGGAAAAGATTCTTTACATCAGCAGCAGCAGCAGCATCTCGAGCAGCAGCAGCAGCAGCAACAACAGCAGCAGCAGCAGCAGCAACAGCAGGAGCAGCAGAAAAATCAGTCGTCAGTGCAGCATCAGCATCAGCAGAGCAATCAGACCACGCCTCAGCCGCAGCAGCAGTCGCAAACTACAGAACAACAAACGCAGCAACAAACGCAGCAACAGACGCAGCAACAACAAAACCAACAGATTCCCAAACAGCCCCAGCAACACGAACCACGCCAGCAAGAACAACCACAGAATCAGTCAGCATCCCAGCAACAGCCACAACAACAACAAACAACAACACAACAACCACCACAATCACAACAACAGCAGCAACAGCAACGGGAACAAGAACAGCGACAAAGAGAGCTGGAACAGCAGTACCAGAAACTGCTCTTCCTCCTGGAAGAAAACCGACGCCAGCAGCAGCGGCTGTTGCAGTACCAAGGGCAGAAAGGCAGCCAGACCATTCCAGTCACTGCAGACTTCCCTCCCTTGTCCGACCAGCGAGTCACCACCATCCCCACCACTACCACCACCACCAGCACTACCACGATCACCACCCCGTTAGACATAAACGACCCGTCCTCTTTATTTAAGTTTCCTTCCATACACAAAAACCCTATCGCGCGGACGACCACCACGAGCACCACAGCTTCGCCAGGACCTCAACTTCCGTCTGTGCCCAACACTAGAGTGAAGGAGGTCAGCCCCATCAGCTCCAAGCAGTACATCCATCAGCTGGCTGAACGCCTGAAGGCCATCGTGGAAGAGCGCAGGAGGAAGATGATGACTACCACTACCACCGCCACTACGCCTCAAGCCAGAGGAGAGTCTCGCTCCATGACCAGCACTCAGGACCCTACCTCCGGGCTGCGTTCTCAATACCGGCAGCAGCAGTGGCAGAGCAACCCGCACTTGCACCAGCAAGATCACGCATCATACATCAACAGCAGAAAGTCCTGAGTCCAGAGCAGCGGCGTCACCAGTCCATGCTGGAGCAGCAGAGGCTGCTGCTGGAAGGTCTGCGCCAGCCCAGCGCTGTAGGAACGCGGAGAACAACCACGACCACCACCACGCGACAGCCAGGTATGTGGGCGAGCGCAAGACCTGGATCGGTGTCCCAGGCGTTGCGGTCCATGAGGAATAACCTGTACATGGGTCCAGCCTCGTCCAGGTACTCCAGAGGGATGAAGATCACTTCAGGGGCCGCGGAGGTTCGGCAGCCTCCTCAGCCAGGTCTTCAGCCTTCCCGGAGCGCCGTCACCATCCTGCCCTCTGTGGGGGCAGCCAGCAAGGAGCCTTTCATTTTCTTGCACAAGTACGACCAGCCTGTTAGAATCCGTAAGAACTTTTACGAGACGCTTTACCACCGGCGTACGGCGTAATGATAGTTTCCGCGGGGGGAAAAACAACAACAACAGCTATTTGCGACATTTTTCGAACTAGGACAGTTCTAGCTCAATTTTAGGAAATATGTAATGAGTGGTTGTAATGATCGTTACCCAAAAAAACAGGACAGTTCTAGCTCAATTTAGGAAATATGTAATGAATGAGTGTAATGATCGTTACCCAAAACAGGACAGTTCTAGCTCAATTTAGGAAATATGTAATGAATGATCATTACCAAAACAGGACAGTTCTAGCTCAATTAGGAAATATGTAATGAATGATCATTACAAACAGGACCGTTCTATTTCAATGAGGAAATATGTAATGAATGAGTGTAATGATCATTACCAAAACAGGACAGTTCTAGCTCAATTTAGGAAATATGTAATGAATGAGTTGTAATGATCGTTACCAAAAACAGGACAGTTCTCGCTCAATTTAGGAAATATGTAATGAATGATCATTACCAAAACAGGACAGTTCTAGCTCAATTTAGGAAATATGTAATGAATGAGTGTAATGATCGTTACCAAAACAGGACAGTTCTAGCTCAATGAGGAAATATGTAATGAATGAGTGTAATGATCATTACCAAAAACAGGACAGTTCTAGCTCAATTTTAGGAAATATGTAATGAATGAGTGTAATGATCATTACCAAAACAGGACAGTTCTAGCTCAATTAGGAAATATGTAATGAATGAGTGTAATGATCATTGCCAAAACAGGACAGCTCTGACTCAACACAGAGAGAAACGTGTAAGGAACCATTGTCCTGTTAATTACAAACAGGTCAGTTCCGACTCCACAAAGGAAACGTGTCACAAACGGTTGTCCTGATCGTTTCTAATGTAATTCCAGTTCTCTTCTCTGTGCTCCAAATAAATATGTAGTGGTAGACGGGTATTTTGTGGAGGAATGTAAAAATAAAATAAAATCAACAACCCGAATAATAAATTACGTGAGCACTCAGTTTACGAGAGTGAAAACCAGGAAGAGGTTATATATATTTTTTTTTTTCCTTCTTCTTCTATTGAGAAGATTTCCATGTTGCGCAAATTCCAAACTCTTGTAGTTTTTACCTATGTGATGTATACTACAGAGGGATTGTAATATCCGATAATTATGTTTTGCACACTCTTGAAATATGTTACGGGAGATTTCTGTGTGAACATATTTGGTCAGGATTTTTTCTCGTTTTGAAAAAAAAAATTGCTTGATAATCTAACAATGATGGCGTGGGGACTGATAGGGGCTTTTAAAGGTCTGTAGGGATGATGCAGGGGATCTTGTCTTTCAGTCCTCCATGTGCTGTCTGTTTGTCTGTTTGTCTGTCTGTCATATACTCACAGAATTGTTAAAGTAGAGGAGGAGATATCAATGGGAAACACAGTTATGCTTATGGGAACGGATGACAAAATTTACAAAACCACGTGGGGACTGGATGTAAAAAAAAAGCACACGAGTGCTTATTCCATTATCTTCGAAATAAAAAAATATAAATAAATACATGAATGGATGAATGAATAAAGACAGAAGTAAATATGCTCCATACTACTCTCAATCATAAGTAGCTAAAGCCCATTTTTTTAGTCCACAGTAGGACATTTTGTCCTTTATTTTCTTGCGTTCTATTTTTCAATCTTAAAATAAACATATCATACGACTTTCAATACAGAATCGGGACAATAGGGATATTCTCTCCCACGCCCCCCCTCCACCCCCCACCCCCGCCCTCCTTCCTTTTCTCTCTTCTAATCTTGTTTTTTCTTCCCACAAGCCGCGCAGATTGAAATGAAATTAATTCGTGTTTGTAGCAATCATCATGTAGTGAAACAGACTATACACCAGAGAGAGAGAGAGAGAGAAAAGAAACGATGCCAGATTGTGTTCACGTTCTTAATCATGCTGCCACGACACAAGAGGCAGATTCATATTGTCCATTGAGAAAAGGAAAGTCATCATCACCATCACTGTCTTCAGCATAATTATTAGTTTTGATGTCAAGCAACCAGAATTTAAAAAGGGGTAGTGGGTGACTGTAGCGGAGAAGAATGACAAGAGGAAGAAGGAGAATTTGAAGAATGCTAAGAAGAAGAAGAAGACAAAATGCATAGAAAAAGAATTTGAGGAGTGCGAATGATGCGGAGAACAATTTGAAGAAAAAAGAATTTGAAGAAGAAGAGAAGAAAAAGAAGAAGAAGAGCAACAACAAAGATTTGAAATGTTTAAGGAGAAAAGAAGAAGCAGAGAAGAAGCAGAAGAAGTAGCAGAAAAAAGAGGAGGAAGAAGAAGAAGACGAAGAAGAAGAAAAAGAAGCAGAAGAAAGAAGAAGAAGAAAAAGAGTAGAAGAAAAAAAGTAGAAGAAGAAAAAGAAGAAGAAGAAGAAGAAAAATAAAAAGAAGAAGAAGAAGCAGAAGAAGAAAAAGAAGAAGAAGAAGAAGAAAGAAGACGAAGAAGAAGAAGAAGAAGAAGAAGAAGAAGAAGCAGAAGAAGAAGCAGAAGAAGAAGCAGAAGAAAAAGAAGAAGAAGCACAAGAAGAAGAAGAAGAAGAAGAGAAGAAGAAGAAGAAAAAGAAGCAGAAGAAGAAGAAAAAGAAGAAAAAAAGAAGAAAAAGAAGAAGCAGAAGAAGAAGAAGAAGCAGAAGAAGAAAAAAGAAAAAAAGAAGAAAAAGATAATAATAAGAAGCAGAACCAGAAGAAGATGAAGAAGAAGAAGAAGCAGAAGAAGAGGAAGAAGAAGAAGAAGAAAAAGAAGGAGAAGAAGAAGAGGAAGCAGAAGAAGAAGCAGAAGAAGAAGAAGAAGAAGAAGAGCAACAACAAGGATTTGACAATTTTTAAAGAGAAGAAGAAGAAAAAGAAGGAGAAGAAGAAGAAGCAGAAAGAAGAAGAAGAAGAAGAAGCAGAAAAAGAAGAAGCAGACGAAGAAAAACAAGAAGAAGCAGTTGAAGAAGAAGAAGAAGAAGAGGAAAGAAGAAAAAAGAAAAAGAAGAATAAAAGCAACAACAAGGCTTTGAACATTTTTGAGAAGAAGAAGAAAAAGAAGAAGGGGGAGGAGGAGGAAGAAGAAGAAGAAGAAGAAGAAGAAGAAGCAGAAGAAGAAGAAGAAGAAGAAGAAGACGAAGAAGAAGCAGAAGCAGAAACAGCAGCAACAGGACACCATTTCTGAACTGGCACACAAGGTCCACCATTCAGCATCCTCTCTCCCTTCCTGCAGCAGCTTCCTCCTTTTCCTTGACATACATCTCTTTCAGTTCCAGAGTGGACAACGGGTCTGAGGTATATTGAGAAAAAAAATGGTGCGTTGAAAAAAAATCGCCACACACATATAAACACCCCCAACCCCACCCCACCCTCACACTCACACTCACCCTCACCTATCCCGTAGTCAAATAACCCGTTGGGGAAGCACCACTGAAGATTTTGCAAAAAAACCAACAACGACAACAAAAATCTTTTTAAAAATCCAAACCCATGATAGATGTTTCTGCTGATAGGAAAATTCGCCATCAACACAGAAACTGAATTGAATGAAGCGCTCTGATTTGTAATTGCAAGATACAGCGCTCTATAAATTCCATTTATTATTATTATCATTATTATTATTATTATTATTATTATTATTATTATTATTATTATTATTATTATTATTATTATTATTATTATTATTATTATTATATTATATCATCATCATCATCATTATTATTAAACTGGGGGATTGTGGACCTCTGCCATCCCTTTTACCAGCTATAAATAGGTACCTTGCTGCCTCTTTAGGGTCAGGGAAGGTAAAGCAGCGAGGGAGAGGAGACGGTCACCACCCTCAATATGCTGGCCTCCTTGAGAAGTTGAGGTCTCTGATGCTTCACTACCCTCCCGACCACGTAGGTTATGGGACCACCTTTACCTTTACCTGTTACCATCAGTTTTAAGGGTGTTTATAAAAAGCTTTCTCATGTGGACATGTTTTAGGCAGTGTCTGTTGTTCACACCTGTCTACTGGTTAAACGTCAGGGGCTGTAAGATAAGAAAGTTTGATATGTTCAACATGTTTATAAATCGTTGTACATATGTGTACAGGGCATGTGCAACAAAAACATAACATAGTTTTTATGCAGGCCAAAAGCTACAGGCGTGTATAGTTTAAGCTTGAGTAGGTTTGCTTTATATATATATATATAGCAAAACGGGCATATATTGCTGAACTTAATATGTCCCGTAGTCAAATATCGCTTGAAAGATGTGTAAGATGCTTAGGCGTGCTAATTTGCTTAGGGTGGTTTTTGTTTTGAAAAACATGACCTTGGTGAATATCATGTTTGGATAGATGTATTTAGTATTGAGTGTAATATCTGAAATCATTATGATGACAATAAACACAAGTCACGACAACATTGATTTTGAGTTGATCGGGAGTATTGTTATTGTGGTTGTTATTGTTGTTTGTGTGTGTGTATGTGTGTGCTTGTTTGTTTGTTGTGTTGTGTGTTGTGTGTGCATGCCCGTGTGTACGCGAGGGAGAGAGTGTGTGTGTGTGTGTGTGTGTTTGTGAAAATGATTATATGACAGATCTAGAAAAGTATAAATTGTATGATGCAGGTAATAAAAGAAAAAGTAAATATTGAGATATGCAGAGCTATTCATAAAAACTTCCATTCACCTGCTACACCCTACACAACACGAACACAAACACCGACAGATATACAGACAGACATACAGACAGACATACAGACAGACAGACAGACAGACAGACAGACAGACACAAACACACACACACACACACACTTACACACGGCGGAGAGAGAGAGAGAGAGAGAGAGAGAGAGAGAGGAGAGAGAGAGAGAGAGAGAGAGAGAGAGAGAGAGTGTGCTTGAGAGTGTATGGGAGAGAATTTTGACACACACACAAACACACACACACACACCACACCACCACCACCACCACACCACCATTTTCTCCCCCCCCCCCAACCCAACCACCAACCCCCACCTCACCTTCCTCTAAGGTAATCGTCAAAGAAAAGTGCCAGCAGCAACAGCAGCAATGACAGCAGCAGCAATAGCATTAACAGAAACAGAAGCAACAACAGCAACACCAACAGCAACAACAGCAGCAACAACAGCAACGGCAACAACAATAGCAATAACAGCAACAATAGTAATAACATCAGCAGCAACAACAGCAGCAACAATAGCAACAGCAGCAACAGCAATAGCAACAACAGCAGCAACAATAGCGTTACCAGCAACAGCAGCAATAACAGCAGCAACAACAGCAGCAGCAACAGCAGTAACAGCAACAACAGCAGCAACAACAGCAATAACATCAGCAGCAGCAACAGCAGCAACAATAGCAATAACAGCAACAACAATTGTGACAACAATAGCAACAGCAGCAGCAGCAGTAACAGCAGCAGCAACAACAACAATAACAACAGCAAAAAAACCTAGCAACAACAATAACAACAACAAAAACAGCAATAGCAACAACAACAACAACAACAACAATAATAGCTAGCAACAATAGCAGCAGCAGCTGTAGTAGTAGTATAGTAGTATACTAGCAGAAGCAGGAGCAGGAGGAGAAGCGAGTGTTTGTCACTTGGATGTTTAGTTGTACCAATCAGTAATGTTGCTTGCCCATGACCACTTATTCATCACTGACTGCCACACACACACACACACAGCCGGCAGACAAGCCCACAGCCTTCAGCTCACAGCGCTGCTGTTCCTCCGCCAGTTGTCCGCTTCCTCCAATCAATCAATCAGACAATACACATATATGCACGCACGTGTGTGCGTGGACGCACGTGCGCACAGACACAGACACATACACAAGCACGCAGGCGCGCGCGTACATACACATTCACACTAGTCACACACACGCGCACATGCGCGCGCGCGCGTGCACGCAGGCATACATATATATACATATGCGTGCGCGGGCGAGTGTGCGCGCACACACACACGCGCGCGTGCGCGCGCGCGCACGTGCACACACACAAACAGCGTGCGATGAGATCGTTACAATAGAACAGAATAAAATAGAATAGTATACACTAGACTACACTACACTACACTTCACTACACTACACTACGCTACACTACACTACACCACACTACACTACACTACACTACACTACACTACACTACACTGCACTACACCACACTACACCGCACCGCACCACACCACACCACACCACGCTACACTACACTACACTACACTACACTTCGGATGAGACTATAAACCGAGGCCCCGTGTGCGAACGCACGCAGAACATCTTGCGCACACGTTAAAATCCTGTTCCACTTTTCGTAAGAGTAGGCCATTGTGTGCCGGTGGGAACAGATGACAAAACTTACAAAACCGCATACACACGGGGACTGGATGTAAAAAAGCGCATAAGTGCTTATTCCATTATCCTCAAAATAAAAGAATAAAATATAAAATAAAAAATATAAATGGTGTAGTGTAGTGTGGTGTGGTGTGGTGTAGTGTAGTGTAGTGTGGTGTAGTGTAGTGTAGTGTAGTGTAGTGGGGTGTGGTGTAGTGTAGTGTAGTGTGGTGTGGTGTAGTGTAGTGTAGTGTGGTGTGGTGTAGTGTAGTGTAGTGTAGTGTAGTGTAGTGTGGTGTGGTGTGGTGTGGTGTAGTGTAGTGTAGTGTAGTGTGGTGTGGTGTAGTGTGGTGTGGTGTAGTGTAGTGTGGTGTGGTGTGGTGTGGTGTTGTGTGGTTTAGTGAGAGTAGTGTAGTGTGGTGTGGTGTGGTGTAGTGTAGTGTAGTGTAGTGTGGTGTGGTGTGGTGTGGTTTAGTGTAGAGTAGTGTAGTGTAGTGTGGTACACTACACTACACCACACCACACCACACCACACCACACCACATCACTACACTACACTACACCACACTACACCACACCACACTACACTACACTACAATACAATACACTACACCATACCACACTACACCACACTACACTACACTACACTACACGACACTACACTACACTACACCACACCACACCACACCACACTACACTACACTACACTACACCACACCCACCACACTACACTACACTACACCACACTACACCACACCACACTACACTACACTACAATACAATACACTACACCATACCACACTACACCACACTACACTACACTACACTACACTACACGACACTACACTACACTACACCACACCACACCACACCACACTACACTACACTACACCACACACACACCACACCACACCACACTACACTACACTACACTACACTACACTACACTACACTACACTACACCACACTACACTACCCTACTGTACGCTACACTACACTACACCACACCACACCACACTACATCACACCACACCACACTACACTTCACTAAATCACACTACACCACACCACACTACACCACACCACACCACACCACACTACACTACACTACACTACACTACACTACACTACACTACACTACACTACACTACACTCCAATGCAATGCATCAAAACGCAACGCAACGCAATACAATACAATACAATAGAAGACCACACCAAATCACATCACCTCACATAACACAAAACTATTCAATACAAGGTAATACGGCACATGTCACATATTACGATGATGAGTTTAAGGATGATGACGATGAAGATGACGTGTATGTGTGTGTCGCGCACACGCCGGTACGCGCGCGCGCGCGCGCGTGTGTGTGTGTGTGTGTGTGTGTGTGTGTGTGTGTGCTGCGTGCGTGGGTTATTAATTATTCTTTTTTAAAATCTATTTTATTCTTTTATATCGAGGATAATGGAATAAGCACTTATGTGCTTTTTTTACATCCAGTCCCCGTGTGTATGCGATTTTGTAAATTCTGTCATCTGTTCCCACCGGCACACAATGGCCTACTCTTACGAAAAGCGGAACAGGATTTAACGTGTGCGCAAGATGTTCTGCACGCGTTCGAACACGGGGCCTCGGTTTATAGTCTCATCCGAAGGACTTCTGGGGAGAGTGGAGTCTTGCACTGATGTTAACTCCAGGGGAAAATATCCCCTTGAACTGCGTGCGTGCGTGCGTGCGTGCGTGCGTGCGTGCGTGCGTGCGTGCGTGCGCGCGCGCGCGCGTGTGTGTGTGTGTGTGTGTGTGTGTGCATGTGTGTGTGAGTGTATGTGTGCTGTGTGTGCGTGCGTGTGCGTGTGTGTGTACGCGAGTGTGTGTGTATGCGCACGTGTAGTTAGCTTCAACACTGCTTTCCCCGCATCAAGCCAGTTGAAGTTGGGTAAATATTGGTTCCTTAACATCTCGAGCCATTTAAAACAATGCGGTTCAATCAATCGTTAACAGCTCTTAAAGGCAATTATCATACGATGGGAGATAACCGCAGGTAAAAACATCTACGAAAAGAAATTACCTCCCTTGAAGAATATTATTGATGCAGTAAAAAGTTTCGTTTTATCATTATGATTTAAAAAACAGCTTTCCTTTCAGAAAACTGTACTTCTCTTTTTGGTGTTAGAGTCACTTAGTTTTTTGGAAAAGTGTGTTACGCAATGTGTGTTTACTTTCTAAAATTTTACCAGTGGTATTCCACACGCAAGCCCAACACAATCATCCGACACTGCCTTTCTCTTTAATGCCAACAATGCCGTTTAGGACAACATCACACACTTAAACTCAGCACCTTCGTCTGACTGCTTTTCTCTTTAAGGCCATAAAATCCGCTAAGGACATACCACACACACGCACACAAGGGCAGTATCACCATCTGACACTGTGTTTCTCTTTATGGCTTGATGTTCAGCTCAGGACATACCATACACACACGAGCAGCACCATTGCCTGGCATTGTCTTTCTCTTTATGGTAAAAAATTCCGCTAAAGACATAATTATCATACACGCAGACTCAGCACCATCGCCTAACTTTGCCTTTCTCTTCATGGCCAAAAATTCCGCTAAGGACATGCACCACACACACACACACACACACACACACACACACACACCACATCCTTTCGGATAAGACTATAAACCGAGGCCCCGTGTGCGAACGCACGCAGAACATCTTGCGCACACGTTAAATCCTGTTCCGCTTTTCGTAAGAGTAGGCCATTGTGTGCCGGTGGAAACAGATGACAGAATGTACAAAACCACACACACACACACGGAGACTGAATGTAAAAAAAAAAGCACATAAACGCTTATTCCATTATCCTCGATATAAAAGAATGAAATGAAAAACACACACACACACACACACACACACACACACACACACACACACACACACACACACACACACACACACACACACACACACACACAACACACACACACACACACACGCACAAGCGCAGCACACCACCACACCATCTATCTAACACGACCTTTTCTCTTTACTTAAGACCCAGATTTCCCGCTAAGGACATAACCCCCAACCCCCCCCCCCCCCCCCCCTCCTTAACCTTCCCTCCAGCCCCAGCCCCTCCCTCCTTTTCCTCCCCCACCCTCACCACACCCCTCCATCCTCACACACACACACACACACCACACACACAGAGCACCACGGTCACGTCGCGAGCAGTCAGGCAGGCAGGCAGACAGGCAGGCAGGCAGGCAGGCAGGCAGACATGTTATAAGCTAATGCCAGCCAGCCCAACCTAGCCCAGTACTCCTATAGGGCAGGCACTGTTGTTTCTGTCTTTCTGTCTTTCTTTCTTTCTCCCTTTGTTGCCAGTAGCAACCAGTTATCAGCCTCCTCGTCACCTCACCCCCACCCTACCCCACCCCATCGCTATAAACGAACGACGACCACCACCACCACCACCACCGTCCGCTACAGTTTCTCTCTCTCTCTCTCTCTCTCTCTCTCTCTTCTCCTCTCTCTCTCTCTCTCTCTCTCTCTCTCCACCCCCCCCCCCACCTCCCCAGCCCCCACCTCATCATCAACGCGCCACAACGACAACGACGACCACCACCACCACCATCACCATCACCACCACCACCACCACCACCATCATCATCGGAACGGTTCAGTAGTCAACTCATGTCTGTCTGGCAACTGCTTGCCTGCCTGCCTGCGTGCTGTGTGTGTGTGTGTGTGTGTGTGTGTGCGAGAGAGAGAGAGAGAGAGAGAGAGAGAGAGAGAGAGAGAGAGAGAGAGAGAGAGAGAGAGAGAGAAACCCCAGTACACCCGCCAGTGCTTGTCACCTACCCGTGTGGGTTGTTGTTGTTGATGATGGTGGTGGGATTTCTTGACGACAGCAAATGTTGGATTTACCTACCTACCTACCTGACAATCGATTTGGTAGAAGAAGAAGAGGAAGAAGAAGCATGTGAGTGGAGTGTGGGTGGGGGGTGGGGGTGGGGAGGGGGGTGATTTCACCTTGTTGTTGTTGTTGTTGTTGTTGAACAGGACGTGTGTGTGTGTGTGTGTGTGTGTGTGTGTGTGTGTGTTTTGAAAAGGTAGTAGAGTTTACAGTTTAGACCGGAAAAACCAAACAAAAAAATCAGGGTTGGTTGTTGTGTTTGGTGGTAGTGGTAGTGGTAGTGGTAGTAGTGGTGGTGGTAGTGGTGTGTGTGTGTGTATGTGGCAATCTCTCTCTCACTCTCTCTCTCTCTCTCTCTCTCTCTCTCTCTCTCTCTCTCTCTCTCTCTCTCTCTCTCGTGTGGAATATAAACTGGATGTTGTGACAAGGAGGGGTTTGGTTTATCAGTAAAAAAAAAAAAAAAAAAAAAAATCGATGTTCTACCTCTCTCCCCTCCCCCTTTCTCCTCCCAATCTCCCCTCCTCTCCCCATCCTCTCCATCCTCTCCATCCTCTCTCTCTGTGCGCGTCTGCCGTATCTAGGACTACCTACCCTATCTCTGACAATTATTTCATGAGGAGGAGGATCTACTGGTGACTGGCTGACTGAGTGAGTGAGTGAGGGAGTGAGGGCAGGATTTCAAGAGTGTACAGGTAAGTCATACTGAACTTTGAGGAGGTTTGTTTCGTTGTGTGTGTGTGTAGTGTGTGTGTTTGTAGTGTATGTGTGTGTGGTGTGTGTGTGTTTGTAGTGTGTGTTTGTTGTGTGTTGTGTTGTGTGTGTGTGTTGTGTTTGTAGTGTGTGTAGTGTGTAGTGTGTGTAGTGTGTGTTTGTAGTGTAGTGTGTGTTTGTGGTGTGTAGTGTGTGTTTGTAGTGTGTGTAGTGTGTGTGTGTGTGTGTGTAGTGTGTGTGTTTGTAGTGTAGTGTGTGTTGTGATGTG
Source organism: Rapana venosa (assembly GCA_028751875.1). NCBI lineage: Eukaryota > Metazoa > Mollusca > Gastropoda > Neogastropoda > Muricidae > Rapana > Rapana venosa. The sequence continues at coordinate 6,551,267 of CM054157.1, forward strand.
TGTAGTGTGTGTAGTGTGTGTTTGTAGTGTGTGTTTGTAGTGGTTTGTGTTTGTATGTTTGTAGGTGTGTGTTTAGTGTGTGTGTGTGTGTTAGTGTGTGTAGTGTGTGTGTGTAGTGTATGTGTGTGTGTGTGTGTGTGTTGTGTAGTGTTTGTGTGTGTGTGTTGTAGTGTGTTTGTGTTGTATGTTTGTAGTGTGTGTGTTTTGTATGTGTGTAGTGTTTTAGTGTGTGTGTGTTGTGTGTGTGTAGTGTGTGTGTGTGTGTGTGTGTGTGTGTTTGTAGTGTTGTGTGTGTGTGTGTGTTTGTAGTGTTGTATGTGTTGTGTATGTATGTGTGTATTGTCGTGTGTGTGTGTGTTTGTGTTTGTAGTGAGTGTGATGTGTGTGTGTGTGTGTGTGGTGTGTTTTTTTATTGTGTTAAATTTTTGTAGTTTTTATTATTCGAGGTATGGGTTGTTATGTGTTTTGTTACATCAGTCCCGTGTGTATGGGTTTGTTTAATTATGTATGTTTAAATTATGTTATCTTTACGAAAATGGAACATGTTAATGTGTTGAGCAGATTAGTGTGTGTATGTGGTGTTGTGTTTGCGTGTGTGTGTCGGACAATGGTACCTTAGAAGGGGCTGGTGTTTGTGTGCTGCAAGATGTAGTGTGTGTGTTGTGTGTGTTGCAGTGTGTGTGTGTGTTTGTAGTGTGTGTGTAGTGTGTGTTTGTAGTGTGTGTAGTGTATTGTGTGTGTGTGTAGTGGTGTGTGTGTGTGTTTGTAGTGTGTGTGTTTTTGTGTGTAGTGTGTGTGTTGTGTAGTGTAGTGTTAGTGTTTGTAGTGTGTGTGTGTAGTGTGTGTTGTGTGTATGTGTGTTTGTTGGTGTGTGGTGTGTGTGTGTGTGTTTGTAGTGTGTGTTTTGTGTTGTAGTGGTGTTGTGTGAGTTGTGTTGTGTTTTGTAGTATGTATGTGTAGTGTGTGTGTTTGTAGTGTGTGTAGTGTGTAGTGTGGTGTGTGTGTGTGTGTGTGTGTGTGTGTTTGTAGTGTGTGTTCAGTGTATTGTGTTTGTGTGTGTGTGTGTGTGTGTGTGTTTGTAGTGTGTGTGTAGTGTATTGTGTGTGTGTAGTGTAGTGTGTGTGTGTGTCAAGTCAAGTCAAGTCAAGTCAAAATTTTATTTCCAGATGGTACATTGAATAAGCAATGCATTTGCTTTTTTTCATCAAGCCATCTATCTAAGAACAAATTTCGTAATGATTATACTAAGACATTACGTTATTGCATCATTTACCGTTAACTTAAACCAGTAAAAAAAGAGGAAAAAATCGATAAGGAGATACATTGTAGGTACAAATTACCACATATACATATACATGCACACACATACTCATGCATGCCTGAGCGCGTGCGCGCTCACGTCCACACACACATTTAAATAAAAATGTTTTAAGAATTAAAAAAAGAAAATCATAAAACATCAGGACAAACAAATTACTTCACCTACTGTTACATCCATTCTTTCACGTTTATACTTTAGATAATAAAAAGGTACAAGAATAAAACGTTAGAAAATACTAGGCATTCGTCATTACTGACAATATTACCTTCAATGACCTCCCTCCTCTCCTCCTCCACCCAGCAAACGTGTGCTCTTTTTGCGTTCATACTTTTCAAATAGCGCTTAAAAAAAAAAAAAAAAAAAAAAAAAAGACATATTCACACAATAGCTATCAAAGCAAGATAAGGCAAATAAGATTATAATAATGATTATCATAATAGAGATACAATTATAACAACAATCGTCCATCACCATGAGACAACAATATAACAAATGATCCCCATCACCATGAGACAACAACATAACCATGATAACAGAAAAGCATTAGAAAGGATGGGGGTGGGGGAGGAGTATCAAGGGGGAAGGGGAAATACACCTTCAATCAAATTAATAGTTTAAAAAAAAAAATTTAAAAAAAAGACACATATTCAAACAAGTAGGACCCCTATACGATACATAATTCATAAGCCCATAATCCACTGGACTATCAAACTAAAAACAATATCATACTAAAACAGTATCGCTTATAATAGTACTAATAATCTCATCTCTAACTGCAATAAAAACAACATCCACGATAAAATCTATTGAATTAGACAAGACAAAGGGCATGAGGAGTGGAGAGGAAAGGAAAGGAGAGGAGAGGAGAGAGAGAGGGGGAGAGAGAGAGAGAGAGAGAGAGAGAGAGAGAGAGAGAGAGAGAGAGAGAGAGAGAGAGAGAGAGAGAGAGAGAGAGAGAGAGAGAGAGAGAAGGACATACTATCAAGCTATCAGGTCTATCATAAAAAGATTTTTAAAATTTCCTCCTTTCCACTTGTTTCAACATTGCAGATTATTTACTAGCTTGCATAGGTTACTCTTACTTCTTTGCATAATTAGTGTGCCTCTTTCCTGCCTCCCCCTCCCTCCACACATATACAGTGTGTGACTGTAGAATTTCTGGTCTCAGTAAGACATACTTGAATTTTTGTTGTAAGGAATACCATTAGTGCTGGTAAATGTAAGTATGGTTGATTTTGCCGTATTAATCATGGTTGATTTGCCTTATTAGTCAATTCCTAGGTATTCATGCATTAGATGGCTTTTTAGCTGTGTCTTGAACTGGTTTTTGTTTTTGATACATTTTAAGCGTTTTGGGAGCTTGTTCCATAAGTCACTACCTGAGTACAAGAAGCTTGTTTTGTAAAGATTATTTCTTGGTCTCGGAAATGTTAGTAGATGATTATGTCTGTGTTCATTGATTTTGAAGCTATTGGTGATCTTTGTAGGGGCATTTCCATTGACAACTTTCTGGACAAATAGAGCTTTATTTAGATAAAGTCTGTTTTTGAAGGTTAGGATATTTGTTTCCTTATAATCGTTGATGGTTAGGGAGCTTGATTTTAGTAGAACAAGTTTCAGTGCTCTTTTATATAATCTATGAATCAATTTTAAATTTGTAGCACTGCAGCTGTCCCAGCTGTGTGTGTGTGTGTGTTTGTAGTGTGTGTGTAGTGTATTGTGTGTGTGTGTGTGTGTGTGTGTTTGTAGTGTGTGTGTAGTGTATTGTGTGTGTGTGTGTGTGTGTGTGTGTGTGTGTTTGTAGTGTGTGTTTGTAGTGTATTGAGAAAACCGCATACACACGAGAACTGGATGTAAGAAAGCACATGAGTGCTTATTCCATTATCCTCGATATAAAATAAAAAAAAAAATAAAAATAATAAAACGTGAAATTCGGACTGCTCTTCCCAGTTCAGGGAAAGTGCCGAAGTCGCCACAAGAGCAGCGCCACCCATTATTTACTCCCGCCCCCCCCTTTTTTTTCCCTGTCTGCATAGTGTATTTTGTTTTCCTATCGCAAAATGGGATTTTTTTTCATACAGAATTTTATCAGGGACAACTCTCTCATTGCCGTGGGTTCTTTTTACATGATCTAACATGCATGGTACACACAAGACCTCGGTTTATCGTCTCATTCAAAAGACTAGCATCCAGACCAAAACTTACAGTCTTAATGGACAGAGGGAGGGGAGGGGGAGGGGTATTTCGGACATAAACATGGATCAGTCCACCTCACACTTCGAGCCTGGATTTTCAGATTTTTAGAAAAAAATATATATCTTTTATATTCTTTTATACTTTTTATATCGAGGATAATGGAATAAGCACACATTAGCTTTTTTACATCCAGTTCCCGTGTGTATGAGGTTTTGTAAACTTTGTCATCTGTTTCCACCGGCACACAATGGCCTTCTCTTCCGAAAAGCGGAACAGGATTTAACGTGTGCGCAAGATGTTCTGCATGCGTTCGAACACGGGGCCTCGGTTTATAGTCTCATCCGAAGGACTTTGACATTCAGTTCGATTTTGTTTTCTAGGCAGGTGCGTTACCTCTAGACCACCCCACCGATCGTTTTGTTTTGTGTATTAACTCTGTTGTGTTGTAGAGTTGAAGACTTCTGTTTCAATCAGCTGTGGGTCAGTTTTGTTGTAGTGTTCTTGGTCAGCCGGGTTGTAAACAGAAGGAATAATTATGAATAACAGGTTTGTGTGTATGTGTGTGGGATTTGACAGCCTGTAAATAATAATAATAATAAATAATAATAATAATAATAATAATAATAATAATAATAATAATAATAATAATAATATATGGAGTGTATATAGCGCTGAATCTTGTAAAAACAAACAATTCGGAGCGCTTGCACTCAAATCATTTACGCGCATGCAACTTTCCTCGAATATAATGAATAACATATTTCAAATTTATGCACGCGCACGTGCACACACACACACATGCACACACACATGCACACACACATGCACACACACACACACACACACACAGAGTGGCACACACACACACACATGCACACACACATGCACACACACATGCACACACACACACACACACACACACACACAGAGTGACACACACACAGTTTGGGTAATAGAATTACGATTTTAGTGAAAAACAATGAGAAAGCAACTATGATATGTTAGCTCATAAATATCACACACACACACACACACACACACACACACACACACACACACACACACACACACACACACACACACACACACACACACACACACACACACACACACCCGACACACACACACACACACACACACACA
>CM054157.1:6568426-6570926 GCA_028751875.1 Rapana venosa
AGTATGTGTGTGTTGTGGTGTGTGTGTGTGATGTGTGTTGTGTGTGTGTGTGTGTGTGTGTGTGGTGTGTGTGTGGTGTGTGTGTGTGTTGTATGTGGTGTGTGTGTGTGTGTTGTGTTGTGTGGTGTGTGTGTTATGTGTGTGTGTGTGGTGTGTTGTGATGTGGTGATGATTGAGTGAGTGTGTGTGTTTGTGTTGTGGTGTGAGTGTGTGTGTTTGTGTGTGTTGTGTGTGAGTGTGTGTGTGTGTGTTTGTGTGTGTTTGTGTGTGATTGTGTGTGTGTGTGTTGTGTGTGTGAGTGTGTGTGTTTGTGTGTGTTGTGTGTGATTGTGTGTGATTGTGTGTGTTGTGTGTGTGTGTGTGTTTGTGTGTGTGTGTGTGTGATTGTGTGTGATTGTGTGTGTTGTGTGTGTTGTGTGTGTTTGTGTGTGTGTGCAACCAATGCACAGAGGAAAAGGTCATAGTGTGCAGAGTTTAGTTCGAGCTTACAGCCAACTAAAGGTCACTTAAAAAACAACCCATTTTGATCTTATATCTCTCCAGGTTCCTTAAAAATAAATTTACTTATACCAGACAGACAGACAGATAGACAAATTGAGAGTACAAATGAACAGGCAGGCAGACTGATAGACAGAAAGACAGAAAGACAGACTTGTAGACACAGAAACACACACAAAGTCAGGCAGACAGACTGAGAGAGAGAGAACTCGAACTCAAACTCGAATGATTTAATTGCAAAAAAGGCCATTGGCCCAAACATGAAGCGGGTTGCCGAACTGCTTAGTATTTTGGTAGTGGGGGGTAGAGAAAGCAGGTTGTAACGACATAATGTTATTGTATAACAAAAAAAAAGGTAAGTTACAAAAATATATCCTACAAAAATAACTTAGGATAACAATATCTCTTTTATTCTGAAAGCTCTACACAAATATAAAGTGAGGCTCGCGCAGAGAGAGAGAGAGAGAGAGAGAGAGAGAGAGAGAGAGAGAGAGAGAGAGAGAGAGAGAGAGAGAGAGAGAGACAGACAGACAGACAGACAGACATACAAACAAAGACAGGGAGGGGAGGGAGGGGGAGGAAGGGGGCAAAAGGGCAAAGAAAACACGCTATCTGCAAATAATGATCACGACCAAGTGCATGCATTCCTTGTAGACTTTGAACAGATTCCGCAAACATTTTGAACAAGATTGTGCAATGCTGTACAGGACATATCGAAACACTGGCTGTTGTTGTTGTTTTTTTTTTCCTCTCGATTAATTTGTAGCTTACAATAAGAAAAAGCATTGACATCAAATACTGTCATAATTTTTACTTGGTCCACACAAACACAAGAGCGCTCGACCTTCGCTCCCTTGAAACGGCTGCTCTAATTGGATGACAGGCCAGAAGCTCACCAATCGAAAAACCTGTAACTTCGTGTAGCTGTTAACTGTCGAGGTTGTTTTTTTCTTTTTCTTTTTTTTTTCTTTGTTTGTTTGTTTGTTTGGCGTTGGAGAGAAACCACGAGAGAAGAATGTAGTTTGTTTCATTTTTGCATAATATGCAAATGTTAACCGTGGTGGTTTTCTGTGTTTCTTTGTTTGCTTGTCAGCTTTTGCATTGATCGATCAGTATCACGAGACAGGTATGTGTCTTTTATTACATTTCACACTGTGTCTTAAAAGTTTTTTTTTCTTCTTCTTGTTGTTGTTGTTGTCTTTCCTTATCGAATGGCGTGTCATCTTTTGTTGATTCTTCCTAAGACAAATACCGAAAAGTAAGGGGGATAGATATTTAGAATGTCATTTTTGGTGTGGTGTTTTTTCTCTCTATCGAATTAATCTGTTTGAAGGTTTTTTCAAAGGTGGGACCTCTCTCTGTCTTTGTCTTTCTGTGTGTTTCTCTGTCTCTCTTTCTGTTTGTCTGTCTCTCTCTCTCTCTCGCTGTCTCTCTGTGTGTCTGCCTGTATCTCTTTCTTTCTTTGTCTGTCTGTCTGTCTGTCTCTGTATGTCTGCCTTTCTCTGTCTTTGTGTATTAGTCAGTCATTCAGTCTGCTGTCTCTGTCTCTATCTGTCTGTCTGTCGGTCTGTCGGTCTGTCTGTCTGTCTCTCTCTATCTCTCTCTCTCTCTATCTCTCTCTTCTCTCTCTCTCTCTCTCTCTCTCTCTCTCTCTCTCTCTCTCTCTCTTCTCTTCTCTTCTCTTCTCTTCTTCTTCTCTGCAGATGAAACTGTAAATTAAGGTCCCGTGTGCGAACGCACGGAAAACATCTTATGCTGACGTCAAAACCCGTTCCTTATTTCGGAAGAGTAGGCCATTGTGTGCCAGTGGGAACAGATGGCAAAATTTTCAAAACCGCATGCACACGGGGACCAGACGGAACAGATAAAGGGATGCTTGCCTGTTGTAGCACCCAGACATTTGAGGGATGTATACACAAGTGTACAACTGTTTAAATTTTCTAAAGCGTTTGTAAAGAAGTTATCTAAAGAAAGGTATTTCAAGCCCACGGGCATTGATAAC
>CM054157.1:6575926-6583426 GCA_028751875.1 Rapana venosa
AGCGTGTGGATTAGTGGTCTAGGTAGTGTGTGCCTGGATTGGTAGTCTCGTGTGTGGATTGGTGGTCTAGCGTGTGGATTAGTGGTCTAGGTAGTGTGTGCCTGGATTGGTAGTCATCGTGTGTGGATTGGTGGTCTAGCGTGTGGATTAGTGGTCTAGTAGTGTGTGCCTGGATTGGTAGTCTCGTGTGTGGATTGGTGGTCTAGCGTGTGGATTAGTGGTCTAGGTAGTGTGTGCCTGGATTGGTAGTCTCGTGTGTGGATTGGTGGTCTAGCGTTGTGGATTAGTGGTCTAGGTAGTGTGTGCCTGGATTGGTAGTCTCGTGTGTGGATTGGTGGTCTCGTGTGTGGATTAGTGTCTAGGTAGTGTGTGCCTGGATTGGTGGTCTAGTGTGTGGATTGGTGGTCTAGCGTGTGGATTAGTGGTCTAGTAGTGTGTGCCTGGATTGGTAGTCTCGTGTGTGGATTGGTGGTCTCGTGTGTGGATTGGTGGTCTAGTGTGTTGATTGGTGATGATCTAGTGTGTGGATTGGTGGTCTAGTTAGTGTGCGGATTGGTGTCTAGTGTGTGGATTGGTGATGGTCTCGTGTGAGGATTGGTGTCTAGTGTGTTGATTGGTGGTGGTTCTAGTGTGTGGATTGGTGGTGGTCTAGTTAGTGTGTGGATTGGTGGTGGTCTAGTGTGAGGATTGGTGGTGGTCTAGTGTGTGGATTGGTGGTGGTCTAGTGTGTGAATTGGTGGTCTAGTTAGTGTGTGGATTGATGGTGGTCTAGTGTGTGGGATTGGTGGTGTCTAGTGTGTGGATTGGTGGTGGTTCTAGTGTGTGAATTGGTGGTCTAGTTAGTGTGTGGATTGATGGTGGTCTAGTGTGTGGATTGGTGGTGGTCTAGTGTGTGGATTGGTGGTGGTCTAGTGTGTGAATTGGTGGTCTAGTTAGTTGGTGGTGATTGATGGTGGTCTAGTGTGTGGATTGGTGGTGGTCTAGTGTGTGGATTGGTGGTGGTCTAGTGTGTGAATTGGTGTCTAGTTAGTGTGTGGATTGATGGTGGTCTAGTGTGTGGATTGGTGGTGGTCTAGTGTGTGGATTGGTGGTGGTCTAGTTGTGAATTGGTGGTCTAGTTAGTGTGTGGATTGGTGGGGTCTAGTGTGTGGATTGGTGGTGGTCTAGTGTGTGGATTGATGGTGGTCTAGTGAGTGAATTGGTGGTCTAGTTAGTGTGTGGATTGATGGTGGTCTAGTGTGTGGATTGTGGTGATCTAGTGTGTGGATTGGTGGTGTCTAGTGTTTGGATTGGTGGTGGTCTAGTGTGTGGATTGGTGGTGGTCTAGTGTGTGGATTGGTGGTGGTCTAGTGTGTGGATTGGTGGTGGTCTAGTGTGTGAATTGGTGGTGGTCTAGTGTGTGGATTGGTGGTGGTCTAGTGTGTGGATTGGTGGTGGTCTAGTGTGTGGATTGGTGGTCTAGATGTGTGGATTGGTGGTGGTCTAGATGTGTGGATTGGTGGTCTAGTGTGTGGATTGGTGGTGGTATAGATGTGTGGATTGGTGGTTTAGCTAGTGTGTGGATTGGTGGTCTAGATGTGTGGATTGGTGTCTAGATGTGTGGATTGGTGGTGGTCTAGTGTGTGGATTGGTGGTGGTCTAGTGTGTGGATTGGTGGTGGTCTAGTGTGTGAATTGGTGGTGGTCTAGTGTGTGGATTGGTGGTCTAGTGTATGGATTGTTGGTCTGGAGGTAACGCACCTGCCTAGAAAGCGAAAAGTCCAGGTAAGAAGTGTGCGAGGGTCGATCCCCGTTTGTGCCCCAAACTCCCCCCCCACCCTTCCGCCATCCACCAGACCGTGAGTGGTGATCTAGGTGCTAGTCTTTTGGGTGAGATTATCAACTGAGGTCCTGTGTTCAATACTCATTTAGTGCATGCAAAAATAAACCCCAATGGCAACAAGAGAGTTGCATTTGGCAAAATTCTGTCCAAAAAAGCCAGTTTGATAGGAAACCAAATACATATGCAGATGGAAAAGGTAAAGGTGTCCCATAACTTATGTGGTCGTAGGAGAGCGAGGTATCAGAGACCTCAACATTTTCCCGGGGCCAGCATATTGAGGATGGTGCCCATCTCCTCTCCCTCGCTGCTTTACCTTCCCTGACCCTAAAGAGGCAGGCACCCATTTACAGCTTGGTGAACTGGGGGACTGTACTGAAACCAAGGCGCGCAAACGGTCATCCATCCAAGTGGTAACGACGCTCGATGCTGCTTAATTAACCTTAACTGGGAGAAAGAGTGCTCTGACCACTGAGCTATCCCGTCCCCATATGTAGACGGGAAAAGAAAAAAAAAAGAATAATGGTATTGCTGCTCTTGTGGCGACGCACTCTCCCCGGGGAGAGCAGTACGAATTTCATGCTATTTCATTATAAATCTGCTGTGACTTAAAGTGGTATACAATCCAATTCAATCCAACGAAATAAACACCACAGTACTGCCACGCAATATACAATAGAGTAAAACACACTCCTGCAAAATACAACAACTTCCAACAAAACTGGAAAAGACAGTATCCCCCCCCCCCCCGCCCCCCACCAAAAAAAAGTGTGTTTGCGGTTTTGTACATTTTATCATCTGTTCCCACCAGCACACAATGGCCCTACTCTTTCAAAAGCGGAACAGGATTTGTTAACGTGTGCGCGAGATGTTCTGCGTGCGTTCGCACACAGGGCTTCGGTTTATAGTCTCACTCGAAGGACTTTTAGGGAGAGTGGAGTCTGCACTGAGGTTAACTCCAGGGAAAAGGAAATGCCCTTGAACTGGATTCGAACCCGGGTCGTCAAATTCCGAGTGCAATGTGCTAACCACTAGGCTATCCCGTTCCGCACTCCCCCCCACCCCCCCTTTCCCTCTGCCCGGCATATATCCCGTTACCTGCAGCCGAGAACAAAACAAAACAAACAAACAAAATACATTTAACGCCCAAGCTACCGATAGAACAACTGGGATCTTTTCTTCACCAGTATGTAGGCCAGTGCTTTGATAAGGTTGGCTCCAAACAGAAAAAAAATCATCATTTTTCTTCTTTTTTTTTTTTACACCACACCAATACTTAGATCAACGCTTAAAAAAAAACAAAATCAGGCAGGTTAGCGGCAGCTAGAACAAAAAAAAATCCAACAAAAAACCCAACAAACAAAAAAATAAAAGAAAATTTTTAACGCCCAGAGCGTGATGAAAAGACTGCAGAAAGGCCAACGTCGTGCTGTGCTGTGCTGTGCCGTGCCGTGCTGTGCCGTGCTGTGCCGTGCTGTGCTGTGCTGACTGTGTCTTGTTTAGTGCCAACCAGCAGTAGTCGGCTGACCTGACAGAAGGCATGCATGCAAAAGAGTGTGTCAGAGTGTGTGTCAGAGTGTGTCAGAGTATGTGTCAGAGTGTGTCAGAGTGTGTCAGTGTCACGCAGTTGGCATCCATGCCAGAGTATGTCAGTGTATGCCAGTGTGTCATGCAGAAGGCATGCGAGAGTGTGTCAGGGTTATGTCAAAGTGTGTCAGTGTGTCAATGTTATGCAGAAGGCCCCCAGAGCAATACTACAGCAATACATATTTTATGTTGGGTGTTGTTGTTTTTTACCACTTTCGGTCACGGCAGATTTCTGTGCATGAAATTCCGGCTGCTCTTCCCCGGGGGAGAGTGCATCGCCATAAGAGTAACGCCACCCTTTTTTTTTCTTTTCTTTTCTTTTCCTGTCTGCAACTGTATTTGTTTTCACTATGGGAGTGGGTTTTTGGGTTTTTTTGACAGATCGGTGGATCGGTGGTCTAGAGGTAACGCGCCTGTCTAGAAAGCGAAAAGTCCGGGTCTGAAGTGTGCGGCGGTTCGTACCCCGTTGGGACCGGAAAATTTTCCCCCATCCATTAGACCATGAGTGGTGGTCTGGGCGCTAGTCTTTCGGATGAGACGATAAACCGAGGTCCCGTGTGTTACACGTAATTATTTAGCGCACGTAAAAGAACCCACGGCAACAAGAGAGTTGTCCCTGGCAAAATTCTTAGAAAAAAGCCACTCTGATAGGGAAACAAAATACAGTTGCAGACATGAAAAAGAAAAAAATGGGTGGCGCTGCGCTTGTGGCGACGCGCTCTCCCGCTCTCCCCGGGGAGAGCAGCCCGAATTTCACGGAGAGAAATCTGCCGTGACTTAAAGTGGTATGAAATAAAATCTGAGCGCTTTGATTTGTTGCTTTACAAGATTCAGCGCTATATAAATTCCATACATTATTATTATTATTATTATTATTATTATTATTATTATTATTATTATTATTATTATTATTATTATTATTATTATTATTAATTTTGCTAGGGACAACTCTCTTGTCACTGTGGGTTCTTTCACATGCAGAATATCTTGCGCACACGTTAAATCCTGTTCCACTTTTCGTAAGAGTAGACCATTGTGTGCCGGTGGAAACAGATGACAAAATTGACAAAACCGCATACACACGGGGACTAGATGTAAAAAAGCACACGAGTGCTTATTCCATTATCCTCGATATAAAAGAATAAAATAAAAAAAGAAAATAAATACAGGTATGGGACCTCTGCTTATCATCTTATCCAAAAGACTAGGGGCCCAGACCACCACTCAGGGACTAATAGATGGGTGGAGGGAGGAGGTGGGAGGGGGGTGGGGAAGGGTCAGGCTCCAGAGAGGATCAAACCCACTCTTCTGGCTTTCTAGGCAGGGGCGTTTACCTCTAGACCATCACTTCAAACAAGCAAGCGACTGATAGAACAACTGGGATCTTTTCTTCACCAGTATGTAAGGCCAGTGCTTTGATAAGGTTGGCTCCAAACAGGAAAAAAAATCATCATTTTTCTTCTTTTTTTTTTTTTTTTTTACACCACACCAATACTTAGATCAACGCTTAAAAAAAAACAAAATCAGGCAGGTTAGCGGCAGCTAGAACAAAAAAAAAATCCAACAAACAAAAAAATAAAAGAAAATTTTTAACGCCCAGAGCGTGATGAAAAGACTGCAGAAAGGCCAACGTCGTGCTGTGCTGTGCTGTGCCGTGCCGTGCTGTGCTGTGCTGTGCCGTGCTGTGCCGTGCTGTGCTGTGCTATGCCGTGCTGTGCTGTGCCGTGCTGTGCCGTACTGTGCCGTGTTGTGCTGTGCTGTGCTGTGCTGTGCTGACTGTGTCTTGTTTAGTGCCAACCAGCAGTGGTCGGCTGACCTGACAGATGGCATGCATGCGAAAGAGTGTGTCAGAGTGTGTCAAAGTATGTGTCAGAGTGTGTCAGAGTATGTGTCAGAGTGTGTCAGAGTATGTGTCAAAGTGTGTCAGAGTGTGTCAGTGTCACGCAGTAGGCATGCACGCCAGAGTATGTCATTGTATGCCAGTGTGTCATGCAGAAGGCATGCGAGAGTGTGTTAGGGTTATGTCAGAGGGTGTCAGTGTGTCAGTGTCATGCAGAAGGCATGCGAGAGTGTGTCAGGGTTATGTCAGAGGGTGTCAGTGTGTCAATGTTATGCAGAAGGCAAGGCAAGTCAAGTCAAGTCAAAATTTTATTTCCAGATGGTACATTGAAATAAGCAATGCATTTGCTTTTTTTCTTCTTTTTCTTCATCAAGCCATCTATCTAAGAACAAAACATTTCTTAATGATAATATTGAACTACAACATTATTAAAACCCTTAATAATAAAATGTACCAGTAGGAAGAGAAACCAATAAAATAATACACTGCAAAACATACACACACACACACACACACACACACACACACACAAACACCGGACATACACACATGCTGCATGCACACACTTACGAACTATATTTTAAAAAAATCTTAAAATGCCAAGCAAAAACACATTATAACTATCAGCTTACAATATCACCCATTCTTTCACGTTCATACTTTATAATTATAACAAAGGTATGCAGAGTGTGTCAGTTAGGTGAGTCTGACAGTGACTGACTGTGTTAAGTAGGTCCTGTTATATCACAGCTACCTCCTTGTGATTGACTTACAGAGTTAGTGAGTGAGTTGTTCGTGTATGCAGTGTGTGTCGGATGAATGTTGTCTGTATCGAATGATTCTTTCGCTGTTTCTTTGAGGGTCTTTTGGTTTTGTTTTTGTTTTTGTTTTTGGCTAGGTGAGATGTTTTGTCTGATGGTTGAAGGGCGTGGGGTAGGGGTGGGGTGGGGGTTGTTGGGTGGAGTATTTTTAAACTTTGTTTTGTGTGTGTGTGGCAATAGTTTTCTTTGCGTTTCTGTATGTTGTTGTTGTTGTCTTCGATTTTATGTCTGTTCACTCTCAGTGATATTATGCGGGTTTCTGTGTGTGTGTGTGTGTGTGTGTGTGTGTGTGTGTGTGTGTGTTTGCTTCTGTCTGTCTGTCTTCTGTCTTTCTGTGTTTCTCTCTCTTTCTCTCTCTCTCTCTCTTTCTCTCTCTCTCTCTCTCTCACACACACACACACGCATGCACGCACGCACGCGCACACATACACATACATATGCACATGCACAGAGACAGAGAGGTGTCCATCCAGAGCATGATTTGTTTTTGTTGTTGTTTTATTGTTGTTTGGATGGTTGTTGTTGTTTGGATGGTTGTTGTTGTTGTTGTTGATGATGATGATGATGTTGTTCCTTGGCTTGAGGTCTTAGGTTCACCAATGGAGATTTTGGGTATGTGACCACTTTTGCTAACTAAAAAGGTAGCTGTATTATGACTTCAGTCAGTCAGTCAGTCAGTCAGTCAGTCAGCTAGCCAGTCAGTCATCAGTCAGTCATCAGCCAGTCATCAGCCAGTCATCAGTCAATCAGTCAGCCAGCCAGTCAGTCCGTGTGTCTGTCTGTCTGTCTCTCTGACTGTCTGTGTCTCTGCCTCTGCCTGCGTCTGTCTTTCGGATGAGACTATAAACCGAGGCCCCGTGTGCGAACGCATGCAGAACATCTTGCGCACGCGTTAAATTCTGTTCCGCTTTTCGAAAGAGTAGGCCATTGTGTGCCGGTAGGAACAGATGACAAAATTTACAAAACCGCATACACACGGGGACTAGATGTAAAAAAGCACACGAGTGCTTATTCCATTATCCTCGATATAAAAGAATAAATAAATAAATAAAATAAATGTCTCTGTCTCTGCCTCTGTCTGTCTCTGTCTATCTATCAGTCTGTCTGTCTATTTGTCTGTCTGTGTGTCTGCCTGTCTGTCTCTCTGTCACTGTCTCTCTCTCTCTCACTATCTCTCTGTCTCTCTGTCTCTGTCTCTACCTCTGTCTGTGTGTCTGTGTGTCTGTCTCTCTCTCTATCTCTCTGTCTCTGTCCGTGATCCCGATTTCATCCTAATCATCTTAATCAAATGTATTCTTCCTCATCTTAGTCTTCGCCTAATGTCATTAATCACCGAAGTCTTTGACTCTCGCTTTGTCTCTGTCTGTCTGTCCACCTGTCTGTCTGTCTGTCTGTCTGACTGTCTGTCTGTGTCTCTGTGTGTGTCTGTCTCTG
>CM054157.1:6590926-6593426 GCA_028751875.1 Rapana venosa
AGAGAGAGAGAGAGAAGAGAGGGAGAGAGATGCAGAGAGAGCAGAGAGAATGAGTGAATGAGAGAGAGAGAGAGAGAGTGATGAGAAAGGAGAGAGAGAGATGAGGAGAAGAAGAGATGAGAGAGAGAGTGAGAGAGAGACGAGGAGGTAGAGAGGTGAGTGGGCGCTGCCTCATCTGCTAAAGTTGAGTCTCTGATGCTGCTCACTAGACACATAGGTTGGAAACTAGTACTTTCTGCGCGTCTCTCGTCTCTTCTGTCGTCGTCTGCTGTCTCTCTCTCTCTCTCTCTCTCCCCTCTCTTCCTCTTCTTTCTCTTTCTTTCTCTTCTTCTTTCTTTCTTTCTTTCTTGTCTTTCATCTCCCTCTCATCCTTTCCTGTGTCTGTTCTCCTTGTTTCTTTCTTTCCTTTTCTTTTTATATTTATCATTGATTATTGTTAAATTGCAGTGATATTTCAAGGCATGATTAGCATTATGTTGCTGTCGTATTCTTGACTTAATTGCAGTTATTACAAATGAATAATAATTATTGTATTGATTTAAATTTGTTTACATCTATTTGTTATGGGCTTTTCCTCCGATGTTTACTATCAAATACAGTCAGTAAGACTGCTGTTACCTTGACCATTATGTTGTTAGCGTTATGTTATAGCTATATGAGTAACAATGAGGTGAGCGATCATCGTGTGATAGCATACTCTTAACATAATGAAAGAAAAAAAAAACAACTGTTTTACGCGTTACAGAAATAGTAAAACGAATCTATCTGTATTTATTAATTTATGTCTTTATTTATCTATTTATTATGATCTATTTATTTTTCATTTACTTATTTATTTATTTATTTATTTATTCATTCATTTCTACGGATGATATAGCCGAGTGGTTAAGACCGATCAAACTTCAATCCTATGAGTCCATGAAGTCGTGGGTTCAAATCTTCGTGGCGACTGGTGAATCAAGGGTAAGGATATTTATAATCATCCAGGTCAACTTCAAGTGCAGACCTGCCAGTGCCTCAATACTCACTTTCATGCATATACACACGCAGACGATCAAATATGCACGTTAAAGATCCCGTAATTCATGTCAGTATTCGGTGGGTCACGAAACACGAACATACCCAGCATCCCCGAAGTCGGAATGCGGCTACCTTCATGATCGGAGCAAAAACGAAACGGGTCGCATACAAAAAAAAAATCTCACCATTGGTGAACCTCGGAGTTCTAGCCCAGGAACGAAAACAGTTTATTCCTTCCTTCCTTCCTTCCTTCCTTCCTTCCTTCCTTCCTTCCTTCCTTCCTTCCTTCCTTCCTTCCTTCCTTCCTTCCTTCATTCATTCCTTCCTTCCTTCCTTCCTTCATTCCTTCCTTCCTTCCTTCCTTCATTCCTTCCTTCCTTCATTCCTTCCTTCCTTCCTTCCTTCCTTCCATCATTCATTCATTCATTTTTGCTCTATGTTTCAGACGCACGCAATTGGAACTGTACAGAAACCAAGGGATACTAAGCCTAGTGAACTGACTACCCCCCCCCAAAAAAAAAAAATCAACTGGGATTGAACTTTTAGCCAGAGTCTAACAGCAACAACTTCCATAATAATAATAATAATAATAATACTAACAAAAAATCGGGAATTGTGTCTGTGCCAATGGTGCCACAAGGAGAACTACCCCAGGGAGTCTGGGAGAGAGCACTGTGACGTCATTGGTTGCCAGGGCAACATGACCACGTGGTCTGAACATCCAATGAGCGTGCGACCGATTACAGGTAAGGCTTTATTTTTTGGGGGGTCACAAGTGTGCGAAGGGATTATCAACCCGTTTCAGTAATATCGCTGTGGACCGACGCATGCATAGTGAGGGAGCGAGCGTGAGCGCGAGCGCGTGCGCACGCAGGTACGCAGGCATGCAGGCATGCACGCACAGACAGACAGACACACACACATACACACATTACCGCACTAAACCACCTCATGGCTAGCCTCAACAATTATCTCCTCTCTTTGTATTTATGTCTCTGTGTGTCTGTTTCCTTGGGACCTATCTCAAAACCGCATACACACGGGGACTGGGTGTAAAAAAGCACATAAGCGCTTATTCCATTATCCTCGATATAAAAGAATTTAAAAAAAAATCTCTCTCTCTTTCTTTTTCATTTTCTCAAAGCCCGTTTCTCTGTTCTGTCTGTTTGTCAGTCTGTCTGTCTCTTTCTCTCTGTCCCAGTCTGTCTCTGAATATCTTTGTGTGTGTGTGTTTGTGTGTGTGTGTTTATTTATTTATTTTATTCTTTTTTATCGAGGATAATGGAATAAGCACTTATGTGCTTTTTTTTTAAACATCCACTCCCCGTGTGTATGCGGGTTTTTTTTGTAAATTCTGTCATCTGTCCCCATCGGTACACAATGGCCTACTCTTAACGAAAAGCGGAACAGGATATAACGTGTGCGCTAAATGTTATGCGTGCGTTCGCAAGATGCTCTGCGTATATGTGTGTATGTGTGT
>CM054157.1:6618426-6620926 GCA_028751875.1 Rapana venosa
AGCCAGCGAGCCACGGAAGAGGGAGAGAAGGAGAGAGAGGGAGAGAGAGAGAGAGAGAGAGATGAGAGAGAGAGAGAGAGAGAGAGAGAGAGACAGACAGACAGACAGACACACAGACACACAGACAGACATAAAGAGACAGACAGACACAAAGACACAGATAGAGACAAAGAAAGACAGACAAAACCAGCTCTCACATTGATATCGATCATAAAATGAATGGCTAGTGTAAGCCCCGTTGGCAGCTAAATCACGTATCAAACCACAACCCTAGTACTTACTTAATCTTTCAGTGTAGCTTCTGATGCACGTGTATTGCACGTGTATAGTAATCAGACTGGATCTGCGCCAACAACCCTACATTACCTGTATGTATAATAATAATAATAATGACAACAACAACAATACTACTACTACTAAAATATTTTTTTTAAATGTTAAAGAGCCAGTGGCAAGAAGAGAGTTAACCATGGAAATAAAAATGTAGAAAATAAACACCGATGTGATAAAGAAAAGAATACACATGCAGACAGGAAAAGAAAAGAAAAAATATGGATGGCTGTGGCGCTGCATTGTGGCGACGCGCTTTACCCCCCGGGCAGAGCAGCCCGAATTTCACGCAGAGAAATCTGCGTGACTTAAAGTGGTAAAGTGGTATACAGATACAAATACCTTGTACCTAGTATGACTTGGATACAGTTGTATGCATGTGAATCAAGAACGGAGATGGAAGCAAGAATCAATAGGATATGGGAGTGAGAATCAATCGGATAAAGGAGCGAGAATCAATCGGATATGGGAGCAAGAATCAATCGGATATAAGAGCAAGAGTCAATAGGATATGGGAGCAAGAGTCAATCTGAATCAAGAACGGATATGGGAGTAATAATCATAATTTATTATTATTATTATTATTATTATTATTATTATTATTATCATTATCATCATCATCATCATCATTAAAAAAAATATATTAAAAAAAGATTTGTGAGCATGCTTTCTGGCCTTGCACAGCGCAAGCGCGTGCACACATACACACACATGCATTAGCGCGCATATACACACACACGCACGCATACACACAGAAAGATCATTTTGACTTAACTTGACGCGCACACGCGCGCACGCACGCACGCACCCTCCCCCTCCCCCTCCCCTCCCCCCCTCCCACACACACAAATGTGCTCACCACAAACATTCACGTTTGCACATATACGCCCACGCATTTAGTACATAATCACTCGCATCTCTCTCAACCCTTCTCCCTGCGCGCGCGTGTGCGCATGCAGACGTGCAAAAGAAAAAAAGAAAGAGAGAGAGAGAGAGAGAAGAGAGAGAGAGGAGAGAGAGAGAAGGAGAGAAAGAGAGAGAGAGAGAGAGAAGAGAGAGACAGAAGACAGACAGAAACAGAAGAGAAGAGACAGAGAGAGATAAAAAGAGAGACAGAGATAGAGAGGAGGAGAGAGAGACAAGAGAGGACAAGAGAGAGAATGACGGACAGAGACAGAGATGACAGACAAGACAGACAAAAACAGACAAGCAGATAGACAGAGCTAGAGAGAGAGAGAGAGAGAGAGAGAGAGAGAGAAGAGACAGAAAAGACAGAGAGAGACAGCGAGAGACAGAGAAAGATAATGACAGAGGACAGACAAAGAGAGAAACAGACAGACAGATAGAACAGAGATAGAGAGAGAGAGAAAATAGAGAGAGAGAGAGACAGAGAAAGAAACTCAGACAAAATCAATGTTGCAGAGAAGATGCGTTTACATGGCCTTCGGGACACAAAAAGAAACTAATAAGAAAAAAAAGGAGAGGTGTGGCTGTTTATAGAGTAAAGAAGAAGAAGAAAAGAGTAAGAGATGAATAGCAGGAGACAAAGGAAAGAGAAAGAGAAGAGAAGAGAAGAGGAGAGAGAGAGAGAGATACAGACAGACACAGAGAGACAGAGAGAGACAGAGAGAGGTGTGTGTTTCTGTTTACGTATGTTTGTGTGTGACAGACAGACAGACAGACAGACAGACAGACAGAGAAACACAGATAGGGGGAGAGAGAGACAGAGACAGAGAGACAGAGAGGGTGTGTTTCTGTGTACGTATGTCTGTGTGTGACACACAGACAGACAGACAGAAACAGACGAACAGAAAATCCTTGATTATGTTAAGGTCGACCACACAGGCCTGCATAACAGAAGAGAGAGAAGAGAGAGAAGGAAGAAGAGAAAGAGAGAGAGAGAGAGAAGAGAAGAGGTAAGAGAAGAGAGAGAGAGAGAGAGAGAAGCAGAGTAAGAGACTAAGAGAGAGAGAGAAAGAGAGATAGAGAGAAAAAGAAAAGAAAGAAAGAGAGAGATGGGGAGAGGGAGAGAGAGAGAGAGAGGAGAGAGAGAGAGAGAGAGAGAGAGAGAGAGGAGAAAAGCAGTAAAGAGACTAAAAGCAAGAGAGAAAGAGTGATAAAAAAGAAAGAGAGAGGAGATGGAGGAGAGAGAAGAGAGAGAGAGGAGAGA
>CM054157.1:6628426-6638426 GCA_028751875.1 Rapana venosa
GTAACAGACTGTTGGGGTTACTACTGTGAAGAATAAAATAAAAAAATAAATAAAAATAATATATATATATATATTCTTTAAAAAAACATCTGTTATAGTTTTATATCGAGGATAATGGAATAAGCACTTCAGTGCTTTTTTTATATAAAAAACATCCAGTCCCCGTGTATTTTGCAGTTTTGTAAAAATCTGTCATCTGTTCCCACCGGCACACAATGGCTTACTCTTACGAAAAGCGGAACAGGATTTAACGAGTGCGCAAGATCTTCTATCTGCATGTGTCTGTTTCCCAATGAGTAGTGGCCTTTTTTTAAAAACAGAATTTTGTCAGGGACAACTTCCTTGTTGCCGTGGGTTCTTCTGAGCTGCAGGTGCTGAATGTGTGACGCGCAACGGGACCTCAGCGTATCGTCTCATCCGAAGGACTAGCACCCAGACCATCATTCAAGGTTCTACTGGATGCAAGAAAGAAAGTTCTGGCAGAGAAGGAAAGGGTCGAATCCGCGCGCGCGCGTGTGTCTGTGTGTGTGTTGTGTTGTTGTGTGTGTTGTGTGTGTTGTGTGTATGTGTTGTGTTGTGGTGTGTGTGTGTGTGTTTGTTGTGTTGTGTGTGTGTGTGTTGTGTGTGTGGTGTTGTGTTGTGTGTGTGTGTGTTGTGTGTATGTGTATATATGTATGTGTGTTGTGCTGTGTGTGTGTGTGTGTGTGTGTGTTGTGTTGTGTTGAGTGTGTGTATGTATGCGCGCGTGGGCGTTCGTGTAACAATATCCACTCTCTTGAACAAGCGACTAACATGCGTGTGCTTAGAGTGTGAACACTCTTGATCTCCTTTTGTATGAACGAAAGATAAGGTCTCTTTATCCTCCTATATTATTGAGATTCCACCGTCTCTCTCTCTCTCTCTCTCTCTCTCTCTCTCTCTCTCTCTCTCTCTCTCTCTCTCTCTCTCTCTCTCTCTCTCTCTCTCTCTGTGTCGGCTTTAAACCTTCCACTAGTTGTTTGTATCTTTCCCACATCACTTTTAAATCAAGATTGTCCCCGTTCCTTCTTCCTAATGCCTTTAGCGAGGAGGAGGAGGAGGAGGAGGAGGAGGGGATAGTGTGTGTGTGTGTGTGTGTGGGTGGGTGGGTGGGTGTGTGTGTGTGTTGGAGGTAGGGGTAGGGGTGGGATTGAACAGAGGGAGGGGGTGGGGGGCTGGAGAGAAGGGGTGGTAGAGGCATACTGAGCGCAAGGCCATTGGGGAAGGAAATTAATCTTGTATTTTACGATCGGAGTGTAAGCTGTGAGGATGTGCTTTCTGCGGTTGATTTTCTCTGTTTTGTCTTGTTTGATTTTTCTGTCTGGTCTTTTCTCTCTGTCTCTGTCTGTGTGTCTGTCTCTTCTTAAAAAAAAATATCTCTCTCTCTCTCTCTCTCTCTCTCTCTCTTTGTGTGTGTGTGTGTGTGTGTGAGAGAGAGAGAGAGAGAGAGAGAGAGAGAGAGAGTGGGAGAGAGAGAGAGAGTGGGAGAGAGAGAGAGTGGGAGAGAGAGAGAAATACACACAGATAGACAGATAGACAGATAGATAGACAGACAGACAGACAGAAACAGAGCTGGTTCTGTCTTTATCATAGCCAACATCTACAATTGATTTTAATGCATCAAATATCAAGTGGTGTCGATTACACACACACACACACACACACACACACACACACACACACACACCACACACACACACACACACACACACACACACACACACACACACACACACACATATCTATCTATCTATCTATCTATCTCTATCTATCTATCTATCTATCTATCTATCTATCTATCATATATCTATCTATCTATCTATCTATCTATCTATCTATCTATCTATCTATCTATCTATCTTTCTGTCTGTCTGTCTGTCTGTCTGTCTATCTCTCTGTCTGTAAATATGTCCTACGAGGACTATGGTCAGTAATGTTGTAAATATGTCCTACGAGGACTATGGCCAGTAATGTTGTAAATATGTCCTACGAGGACTGTGGTCAGTAATGTTGTAAATATGTCCTACGAGGACTGTGGTCAGTAATGTTGTAAAAGTGTTCTATGAGGACTATGGCCAGTAATGTTGTAAATATGTCCTACGAGGACTGTGGTCAGTAATGTTGTAAAAGTGTTCTATGAGGACTATGGCCAGTAATGTTGTAAATATGTCCTACGAGGACTGTGGTCAGTAATGTTGTAAAAGTGTTCTATGAGGACTATGGCCAGTAATGTTGTAAATATGTCCTACAAGGACTATGGTCAGTAATGTTGTAAAAATGTCTACGAGGACTGTGGTCAGTAATGTTGTAAATATGTCCTATGAGGACTATGGTCTGTAATGTTGTAAATATGTCCTGCAAAGATTACAGTCCATAATGTGTTGTAAATATGCCATGCGAAGATTATGGTCTGTAATGTATTGTAAATATGCCCTGCAAAGTCTGCATTCCGTAACGTTATATTCATGCCCTTCACACGTTTTAGCTTATGTTTATAGAGGGAGAAGAGGAGAAACACACACACACACACACACGCACGCACGCACGCACGCACGCCCACGCACGCACACACACACACGCACACACACACACACTCACACACACAAGTAGGCGGTACAAACAAAACACACACACACATCATTATTAGAACACCCCCCACCCCCCCTACCCCCACCCAGCCCAAAGACAACCATCTGTCTACGTGCTCCCCAAACGTGCACGAGCGCAGCCCCCCCCTCCCCCCCCCCCCCCTCCGTCAAAAATAAACTGATACTCCACAAGGGAGTACTACTAATAAATTAGCCTAAGACCTTCTTGCCAGAATGTGGGAGACGTCTATAAACTGTTGACTTTCGTCTGTCTCTCTGTCTGTCTTTTTGTGTCTTGTAGGCATGATTTATGACTTTGTTGTTTCTTCTCCTTCTCCTATAATATGGCAAAGAGCAACGTGAAAGGCCCAGTGATATTTTCACCATCTTTTGGCTGCGTTCACTTCGTTCGTTCCTTCGGGCCAAAAAGTAAAAAAAAGAAATGGGGGGCCGTGGATCTATAGAAGAGTCTTGTTAGATAGAAGTTGACAAGAACACAGAGAAAAGAAGTTTTAATGTTTTCCTAGCAAGATTGATTTTTGGGTTTGTTTGTTTTTTTTGGGGGGGGGGGGGGGGGGGAATCTTCTTTCTGTCTGAGGTACATAGGATTGAAGGTGGTGGTGGTGGTAGCGGTGGTGGTAGCGGTGGTGGTGGTGGTAGGAGGGGTGGGGGGGCTGGGTGGGTAGGTGGGTACTGGTTGATGTTTACTGTACGACTGGTCTGGTGGTGGTTATTTAACGTGGAAAGTTTAACGTTGTAAGGTACATAGACACATAATGATGGATAGTTGAAGTAAGAGACATTTTGAGAGAGAAGATGACGATGTTGGGAAGTATCTGTCAACATGAGATCGAAGCTGATAATTAATCTCCATTTTTTTGTTAAAGAAGAAATGGATAAGGGCAGACAAATTCATGGATAAGGACAGACAATGAAATTAAGTCTACTAATTTATTTTTGCAGGCAGGGTAGGGGTGGGGTGGTGGGGATGGGGGGATGGGTGGTGGTGGGGGGGGGGGGTGGTGGAGGATAGTTTTGTGGTAAGAGTGTTGAAATCCTGATCAGGCTGTGGCCAAAGTTGCAAATATTATGAGTTACCACTGAGGTATTCGTTTCCAGAGGTTTATCCCTTGGAGTTTTTTTCGTTTTAAAACAAAACTGTATTAGTTCAGAACAACGAGTGTGTATGGGTGTACGCACGCGTGCGTGCGTGCGAGAGTGCGTGATTGCGTGCACGCGTAAATAATTAGTTTATAATTATGTCTTTTCCAATCAACGGGTTTTATAACATTGTATTCCTACATTGGTGTGTTTGTGTGTGTTTGTGTGTGTGTGTGTGTGTGTGTTTTGTGTTTGTGTGTGTTTGTGTGTGTGTGCGTGGGCGTGCGTGTGTGTGTGAGTGAGTGCGCGTGTGTGCGTGCGTGCGTACGCGCGTGCGTGTGTGTGTGCGTGCGTGCGTGCGTGCGTGCGTACGGGTGTGTGACTTTCATTTGAAATTACCTTGAAATTGTTCATACTAATATGAAATGTAGCTTTCTTGCGTCTTTTGAGATAGCAATACGTATCAATCAATGTGCCTGTCAGTATTGTAATTGCCCTTCATGGGATGATTAAAGTGTTTTGACTTGACTTGACTTGGCTCGACACCAATACATGGAATGAGTACAACATGCAAGATATGCCTATATCAACACTCGTAACATTCATACGCAAAAAAGAAAATAGGCGGCAGCTGGAATAAGATGGAAAAGAAGATCAAGTGTTAAAAGATTGTGAAAATAGCAGGAACAAGAAAACAACACCTAAACGACGATCACGCGCCCACGCACGCACGCACACACGCACGCACACACACTCACACGCGCTCACACACGCATGTACACACACACACACACTCGCAGGCGCGCACACACGCACACACTCACACACGTATGTACACACACACACGCACGCATTCACACACGCATGTACACACGCACGCACGCACGCACGCACAAACACACACAGAGTGAAAAAGTCAGCAGAGACAGATAGCAAGCAACAAGGAGAAAGTGTGAGAAACGAATGTGTGTGTGTGTGTGTGTGTGTGTGTGCGTGCGTGCGTGCGAGTGTGTGTGTGCGCATGAGTGCGCGTGCGTGCGTCTGTGCGTGCGCGTACATTTGTGCGTGTGTGCGAGCGTGTGTGTGCGTTTGTGTTTGTGTGTGTGCACGCGTACGGGAGTGCGCGTGCGTCTGTGCGTGCGTTTTCCCGTGTGCGCATATGTGTATGTTCTCTCTCTATCTTTCTCTGTCTCTGTTTGTCTGCCAAACACCCCCCCCTCCCCATTCCCCCCCGTCTCTCCCCCTCCCCCCTCTCTCTATCTCCCTCTCCCCTCCCCCCCACTCTCTCTCTCACCCCTCTCCCTTTCCTCCCCTTCCTTCCATTATCACTCTCGTCTTCTCCAGCTAATCTCACTTTCTCCACCTCCTTCCTTGTATCTCCCCTCCCCCTCAGTCCCCCTCCACCCCAGCCCCCATCCCCATCCACACCCACCCATCCCCCTACCCCCTCGTATGCAGCGAAAAAGCCAAATGGCGGGTTAATCTTCTCATTATTCATGCTAAGCTCCTTGTCTGTTTTTCAAGCATTCGGGGGGGAGGGGGGGATGAGGGGGGGGGGGGGGGGAGAGGAGTGGGAGGGGGGGGGGGGGAGAGGAAGGGGAAGGGGTGGGTGTCTTCTTTCCTTAAGTTGGGTTTTGTTGTTGTTGTTGTGCTTTTCTGTCCGGTAGTTAATGCCTTTCAAAGACGTTTGCCTGCCAACAAGTAAACCGTGAGGTTCTGGGTTCGATTCCCAGCCTCGCCCTTTCTTCCCAGTTTGACCAAAAAAAATAGAAATGAATGTCAAGGTCCTTCGGATGAAACTATAAACCGAGGCCCCGTGTGCAAACGCATGCAGAACATCTTGCGCACACGTTAAATCCTGTTCCGCTTTTCGAAAAAGTAGGCCATTGTGTGCCGGTGGGAACAGATGACAGATTTTACAAAACCGCATACACACGGGGACTATGTGTAAAAAAAAAAAGCACATGAGTGCTTATTCCATTATCCTCGATATAAAAAAAAATTGAAAAAAAAGGGGGGGGGGGGGGGGGGGATCAACATTCCAACCACGTGGCTTAAAGCTTTCGAAAAAATTCTTGGTCTGAAGTCAAACTCAGAGCGTGGGTTCCAATCCGGCTGGGATTGAGGTCATGTTTCGCGCGGCCTGGGCCGGGTTTGACAAGGTCGGTGGCCTGGAGGTTTTAAGCGCACATGTCTTGAAAGAGAGAAGCCCTAGGGGGGTGGGGGGACTGTTCTCCCCGGCCCCTATCCACTGGAAAATGAGTGGTGGTCCGGATGCTAGTCTTTCGCGGTGAGACGAAAAACCGAGGTGTCTCGGTGGGTAACATAATTTCAGCGCACGTGAATGAATGACTGACCTCGCGGCAATAAGAGGGCAAGTCCGTGGCAATATTCTCTGGCAGAATTCTATTGAAAAACAGTCATTTTGATAGGGAACACATTTTAATACACATGCAGACTGAGATTCGGATGAGACTTTAAACCGAGGCCTGTCTCTCTTTGTCTTGTTTCTGTCTGTCGTCTCTGTCTGTCTTTCTGTATGTCTGTCTGTCTGCCTGACTCTCTGTGTGTATCTCTACTTGCCTATGTCTCTCTTTCTCTTTAGTTTCAATTATTTGTCATTTGTCATTCATGATAGGTGCGTGGGCTGGATGTAAAAAAGGCAACATGAGTGCTTATTCCTTCTCGAAATATAAGGGTTTGATTTGATTTGATTCGATCTCTCTCTCTCTCATCTATCTATCTATCTATCTATCTATCTATCTATCTATCTATCTATCTATCTATCTATCTATCTATCTATCTATCTATCTATCTATCTTTATATCTATCTATACATCTGTGTGTGTGTGTGTGTGTGTGTGTGTGTCGGTGTGTGTGTGTGTGTGTGTGTGTGTCGGTGTGTGTGTGTGTGTGTGTGTGTGTGTCGGTGTATGTGTGTGTGTGTGTGTGTGTGTGTGTGTGTGTGTGTGTGTGTGTGTCGGTGTGTGTGTGTGTGTCGGTGTGTGTGTGTGTGTGTGTGTGTGTGTCGGTGTGTGTGTGTGTGTGTGTCGGTGTATGTGTGAGACAGAAAGAGACCCAGCGACAAAGACAGAGAGATATATTCTTATTTTCTTTCTTTGTTTTCTTTTCTTTTCTTTTTATCTTGCTCTTTTACTTCTAGGATGATGGAATAGGCACCAATGTGCTTATTTTTACAGCCAGTCCCCGTGTTTATGAGACAGACAGACAGACAAACAAGAGACAGCTAGCCAGCCATCTGCAGACAGTCAAATAATCAGACCGACCAATGTATACATATGACAGACAAGCAGACAGAAACACACACACACACACACACAACACCACACACACACACACACACACACACACACACATCACACACACACACACACACACACACACACACACACACACACACACACACACACACACACACACACACATACACACTCACACTTACACACGCTACACACACACACACACACACACTCTCTCTCTCTTTCACACACACACACACACACACACACACACACACACACACACACACACACACACACACACACACCACAACACACACACACACTCTCTCTCTCTCTCTCTCTCTCTCTCTCTCTCTCTCTCTCTCTCTCTCTCTCTTACACACTGAATTCAGCTTTCGTAACGTTTTTAAGATTTCGATTACACCTTTTTTCCCTTTCCTGCAACATTCACGCCATGCAACATTCAAACTTAGCTTCGTTGAAAATGTCATCCCTAGGTACTTATAAGAATTCACGACTTTCACTTCAGCATTCCATATTACTATGCAGCATTACTTCTAGGATGATGGAATAGGCACCAATGTGCTTATTTTTAAGATGGCTGTAGATGGCTGGCTAGCTGTCTCTGTTTGTCTGTCTGTCTGTCTCATAAACACGGGGACTGGCTGTAAAAATAAGCACATTGGTGCCTATTCCATCATCCTAGAAAAAATGCAGTAGATTGTTCTTTATTTTGGAAATTGTTTGATGTTCAAATAGAACCTTTACTTACATATGCATCTGAAATATGGGGACTTACTGTTAATCCACAAATAGAAAAAATACATACATATGCTATCAAACGTTTCTTAAATGTCCAAATCCATTCGTCAAATACTGTACTATATGGAGAAACGGGAAGATATCCTTTAAACATCAGAACGTCTGTTAAGTGTATTAAGTACTGGCTAAAACTACTGAAACTTCCAGGGTCACGTTTATGTAGGCAGTCTTATGACATGATGATTATACAAATGGAGCTGGGTAAGAAGAATTGGGCATATCAAGTTAAAAAGTTTTTATCAGAACATGGTTTTGGAATCGTTTGTGGTTGTCTCAGGAAGTAGGTAGCGAGCATGGGTTTATTTCTGAATTGAAAGACAGACTCATTTGTTCATTTAAACAAAATTGGCACTCGGACATGGAAAGTAAGATAAATACTGCTGGTTTTTTTCGTTTAAGTGTGCTTTTCAAGCTGAAAAGTATCTTCGAATAGTCACTGACAAATGGCATCGACTAATTTATGCAAGATTTCGACTAAGAACACTCGGCTTCAATGCAAACAAAAGATGGTTTCAACCTGAGACGTCCACACAGTTCCCATGCCCTATGTGTGGTCATATTCTTGATGATGAAGTGCATTTCCTGTTTCATTGTCAATCATATGTTTCCATACGTGAAAACTGTGGTGTTCTCAATCTAGAAGCTTTCGGAAGGCAAGATATTTTTTCTATCTTATCGTCCGATGATGATATTGTGATCAAATCGGTTGCAAAGTTTATTGCTGAAGCACTGAAATTAAGACAATTAAAGCTAAGTTCCAATTAGCTTAACATTTGTGACTCAACTAAAGTAACATTTATATTATGTAAACTCCAGCATTTTGTGAAACACATAAAGAAACATTTATAATTAAGCTGTAGTCTCCAGCAAGAATATTTTTTGAAAATTTCACATACAATGTCAATGGATGGTCTAATATAGCATTCTAGAATGTTCTTTTCATTATTTTAGTTATTGCTTATTGGTTCCTATTGTTCATCCTTGTTATTACTTTGTGTTCATTTTGAAACTGAGTTAACGTCAGAGCTTAAAGTCGTATCCGTTGATAAGAGCTCATTTTTGGTTTTTTGGTTTTCATTACGTTAAATGCATCATGTGATTTTTCTTGTATTTATTTGTATTTACAAAAGAAAGTCGTGTATAACCCCCCTTGTCAAAAGGCCACTTTGGGCAATGACAATAAATTGGTCAAAGCGTCTCTCTTACACACACAAATACACACATACACACACACACACACACACACACACTCTCTCTCTCTCTTTCACACACACACACACACACACACACACACACACACACACACACACACACACACACACACACACACACACACCACACCTCACACACACACACACACTCGGTCTCTCTCCCTCTCCCTGACACACAACACACACACACACACACACACACACACACACACACACACACACACACACACACACACACACACACACACACACCACACACACACCGCTCTCTGTCTGTCTGTCTGTCTGTCTCTCTCTCCTCACACACATTCGCTCTCTCTCTCTCTCACACACACAACACACATACAAACACACACCAACCCCAACACACACACCAACACACACACCAACCCCAATACACACACCAACACACACACCAACCCCAACACACACACCAACACACACACCAACCCCAACACACACACCAACACACACACCAACCCCAACACCAACCCCAACACACACACCCAACACACACACCAACCCCAACACACACACCAAACACACACACACACACACACACACACACACACACACACACACACACACACACACACACACACACACACACACACACACACACACCACACACCACACACACAGACTCACACACACACACCAACACACAGACGGAAAGGGGGTGGGGATGACCATCCGTTTATCTTTCCTCTCCTTAATAGTTCCTCAGGGAATCGTTCAGAAGAAGAGTCCAGTCCAGCACAGAGACTTTCAGGACACAGTTCTCTCTTGGGCAAGACCAGACGAATCGGGCTGTGCGAAAAATAGGAACAAGAAAAGCGCAAAATAGGACACTCTCGTCCTCCTCCTCCTCCCTCTAACCCCCCCCCCCCCTCCTCCCTCGCCCCCCCCCCCCCCCCCCCCCACTCGCCTTGCTCCCATCCCCCATCCCCACACCCCCATTCCAATCGTTAAATTCTTGCACCCACTCACCTTTTGT
>CM054157.1:6643426-6650926 GCA_028751875.1 Rapana venosa
TGATGTGGAAGAATGTTACCGTGCTTTCCCCAGATTGCGATATGATCGCGCGGTGTGTGTCTGTGTTGTGTG
This sequence comes from Rapana venosa, assembly GCA_028751875.1. Classification (NCBI taxonomy): domain Eukaryota; kingdom Metazoa; phylum Mollusca; class Gastropoda; order Neogastropoda; family Muricidae; genus Rapana; species Rapana venosa. The sequence goes on from CM054157.1 coordinate 6,643,499, forward strand.
TGTGTGTTTCTCTTCTTTCACAGTGTGATGATGAGAGAGAAAGAGTCATGTTCTAAAACGAAACGCTCAGTAACCAACAATCTCAGCTTCTACTGTGTACTGCGCACGAACGACAACACGCACAACATGGCGTGAGGGTACGGTTATCCTTTTCGGCTCTTACTTTAACAATCAAGAATTTACCTGAGCGCACATGAACTGTACGTTGTGTACGTGCGTGCGTGTGTGTTTCCAAATGTCAAAAATGTTTCAATCAATTCCCATGAAAGGGCGTAGAATTACCGGTTGTTACTTTACATCATGAAAGACGAGCGCGCATGAGTCGTATTGTAGTGCGTGCGTGTGTGTCAAGCGAAAAATGTTCATCATCATGAAGGGCGATTATAATATGCGCAGTGATACTGTGTATAAGCGAAAGACATCAGGGGTGTTGCGTGTTGTTTGTATGTGTGTGTGTGTGTGTTCGAACATGGGAAAAAACCAAGGTTCTGGATCTGGATAAAGAAGTGATTGAAATCATTATATTAATATCTGTGATAGACTTGTGGCAGTGAAAAGGGGACGAGGGAGCGAATCCAGTCAGTGTGGGATTGTCTTTTTTTGATATGTTGTGGTGGTGGTGGTTCTTGTTCTAGCGGAAAATCAGCACCAGCTTTAATCTGCCTTGTGTGAGAGAGTGTGAGTGAGCGTCTGTGGTGGGGTGTGGCAGTTCCAGAGCTGAGCGCTCATGTGTGTGTGTGTGTGTGTGTGTGTGTTTTCCTGATTGATCGGAGAGTGGTTCGGGATGTTTATTCGTGTTATTTTTTTTTGGTGGGTTTGTTTTTCTTCTCTTGTCTACGGGGGATCGGGGATTTTAATGGAAGTTTTCTTCGTCCGTGTGCAGCATGTGTGTGGACAATCGCGGCCCTGCATCCTTGTGTACAGTTGAAAAGAGAGGATTGTAATATACAGGTTTGCCGGTACGTTTGTCATAGCTGTACCTGTATGTGTACATGAAGGTTGAATATCAAAGGGTAGTAAGTATTCTCTCGGCTATTACTGTAGGGTAGGACATATTCTAGAAGAGATAGGAAATACTTTTGAAAGGTCGATGTCTGTTACTATCACGTCACAATAAGATTGTCAACACACAAAAAAAGCCTCCGAACAACCCCCCAAAACCAAACCCACCGTTGTTTTATGCTATGATGTGGTAGGGAAACAAAAGCATTATGTTTACTATTGCATTATGTTTACTATTGCATATATGTTTAAGGTTTTGGTATTTTTTATATCAGTCACCTCATCTCTTCTTCGTCGAACGCTCAGACAGCAGCTGTTGTGTACCTGTTATATAAGCGAAAATGCGTCACGCTGCCGTTAAGCGCCTGACAAAATCAAGTCGCTTTATACAGCCTACTGTCAATTCCATCTACAAATTCTGTTTGAACTTCGTTTTTTTGTTAACAATACTCTGATTTTTATTAAGTTCGTTATCTTTTTTGTGGGCATCACTTGTTGCTGTTTATTCAGGTTAACACGTAGGGGGTAGGGGGGGGGTGGGGGGAGGGGTGGGGGGCTGGGGGCGGGGGGTGGGTAGTCAGAAAAAGGGGAGGTGTGTGAGGAGGGAGAATTTGAAAAGCTGTGCAAGTCGTGATGCGTTTTGCTTAATTGTCATCACTTTTGTTTAAGGCGTTGTGCATACAGGCTGCAAAAGGTGAAAAAGGATACTGTGACACCAGTGGTTGAAACATCGCAGGCTCACGCGCCACACTTGCTATTCACCATCTTACCACATAAGCCAGCACACTATATTTATAAAAATTTCTATCGTAGAAACCCCTTTCTTTCTGTATTTCTCCCAATGTTTATATTCGATTTTATTTTTCGTTAACTGAAGGCGAGTTTTTTTTGCGTATGCGACCTGGGTTTTTTTTGTTTGTTGGGTCCACCATTAAGGTAGCCGCATTCCGACTTCGGAGATTACGTTCGATTAAAAATGGTTAATAACGATCGCGATGAAAGTGAAGGGGAGGAAAATTGTTCTTGCTGCTGCCGCTAGTGTTGATAGTTTTGTCAGATCAGAGATCACGAGGAACTCAAAGGGTTGGAGAACAGCATGTTTGCGTATTTCACAGCATGTTTGCGTATTTCACAGCGTATTTCACAGCATCTTCGCGTATTTCACAGCATGTTTGCGTATTTTACAGCGTATTTAACAGCATATTTGCGTATTTCACAGCATGTTTGCGTATTTCACAGCATATTTCACAGCATGTTTGCGTATTTCACAGCGTACTTCACAGCATGTTTGCGTATTTCACAGTATGTTGCCGTATTTCACAGCATGTTTGCGTATTTCAGAGCATGTTTGCCGTATTTCACAGCATGTTTGCGTATTTCACAGCGTATTTCACAGCATGTTTGCGTATTTCACAGCGTATTTCACAGCATGTTTGCGTATTTCACAGCATGCTTGCCGTATTTCACAGCATGTTTGCGTATTTCACAGCATGCTTGCCGTATTTTACAGCGCACTTCACAGCATGTTTGCGTATTTCACAGCATGTTTCCGTATTTCACAGCATGTTTGCTTACTTCAGAGCATGTTTGCGTATTTTCGTGTTTCACAGCATGTTTGCGTATTTCACAGCATGTTTGCGTATTTCACTGCGTATTTCACGGCATGCTTGCGTATTTCACAGCATCTTTACGTATTTCACAGTCAGACAGTGACACCTCCGCCATTATACAGCAAAATACCCATGATAAAGGCAACAAGGCTGTAACGGAAAAGCAACAAGGCTGTAACGGGAAAGACAAGGCTGTAACGGGAAAGACAACAAGGCTGTAACGGGAAAGACAACAAGGCTGTAATGGGAAAAGCAACACGGCTGTAATGGGAAAAGCAACAAGGCTGTAATGGGAAAAGCAACAAGGCTGTAATGGGAAAAGCAACAAGGCTGTAATGAGAAAGGCAACAAGGTTGTAATGAGAAAGGCAACAAGGCTGTCAGGAGAAAGGCAACGAGGCTGTAATGGGAAAAGCAACAAGGCTGTAATGGGAAAAGCAACAAGGCTGTAATGAGAAAAGCAACAAGGCTGTAATGAGACAGGCAACAAGTTTGTAACGGGAAAGGCAACAAGTCTGTAACGAGAAAGGCAACAAGTCTGTAACGAGAAAGGCAACAAGTCTGTAACGAGAAAGGCAACAAGGCTGTAACGAGAAAGGCAACAAGGCTGTAACGAGAAAGGCAACAAGGCTGTAACGAGAAAGGCAACAACAAGGCTGTGACTGAAAAGGCAACAAGGCTGTCACTGGCTGCATGCAACCTTCCACTTATATATACAGAACAAAAAACCTAAACAGAATCGAGCCCAATGGACTTATAATTATATAACTGTGGCTTCTATAACTTCCAGGCAACTTTTTTTTGTGCCTCTAGGCGGCTTACCATACCACTGAGTTGCCAACCACAAAGTTGCCGCCAGCTCCCCCAGCAAGCAAAAAACAAAACCAAACAACAAAAAAGGGTGTGGCAGCTGTGTGGTAAGCCCCTAAGAACACAGACGGGCGAACCTCCTTTATTTCATGCAATCCCCAATCGATGCCTGTCAAGGCTGAAATGGAATCAAAAGAACCCCGTCTGCTCTGCACGTGGGGTCTAAAAGCTGTCTGTGCTCTGTAACCGTGATCCTGATCAGGGTAGTCATCGTCCAGACGTGTGGCGCGTTATCAGCCTCTCTTCTCTCTGTGTGTCTGTCTGGGTGTGTCTGTGTGTCTTGTCTGTCTGTCTGTCTCTGTGTGTGTGTGTCTACCTGTGTGTCTCTGTGGTTGTCTATCTGTCTGTCTCTGTCTCTCTGTCTCTCTCACTCTTTTTCTGTCTCTCTGATTTGTATTGTGGCTATAGGCAGAAGTACAATAAATCATTTCAGAGTTCAGTTCTCTGTGTGTGTCTCTCTGTCTCTGTGTCTCTCTGTCTCTCTCTGTGTCTCTGTCTTTTCACTGTGTCTCTGTCTCTGTCTGTCTCTGTCTGTCTCTGTCTCTCTCTGTCTCTGTCTCTTTGTCTCTGTCTCTCTGATTTGTATTGTGGCCAAAGGCAGAAGTACAATAAATCATTTCAGAGTTCAGTTCTCTGTGTGTGTCTCTCTGTCTCTGTGTCTCTCTGTCTCTCTCTGTGTCTCTGTCTTTTCACTGTGTCTCTGTCTGTCTGTCTATCTGTCTGTCTGTCTCTGTCTGTCTCTCTCACTCTTTCCCTGTCTCTCTGATTTGTATTGTGGCCAAAGGCATAAGTACAATAAATCAGTTCGGAGTTCTCTCTCTGTGTCGCTCTGTCTCTGTCGCTCTCTCTCTGTGTCTCTCTCTGTGTCTCTGTCTCTTTTCTGTGTCTATATCTTTTTGTTTCTCTGTCTGTATGTCTCTGTCTCTCTCACTCTTTCTCTGTCTCTCTGATTTGTATTGTAGCCAAAGGCAGAAGTACAATAAATCAGTTCAGAGTTATCTCTCTCTCTGTCTCTTTATCTCTGTCGCCCTCTCTCTCTGTCTCTCTGTGTGTCTCTGCCTTTTCACTGTGTCTCTGTCTGTCTGTCTATCTGTCTCTGTATGTATGTCTCTGTCTCTCTCACTCTTTCTCTGTCTCTCTGATTTGTATTGTGGCCAAAGGCAGAAGTACAATCAATCAGTTCAGAGTTCTCTCTCTGTGTCTCTTTATCTCTGTCGCTCTCTCTCTGTCTCTCTCTGTCTGTCTCTTTTTCTGTGTCTCTGTCTGTCTGTCTGTCTCTGTCTCTCTGTCTCTGTCTCTTTATCTCTCTCTCAATTGTATTGTGGCCAAAGGCAGAAGTACATTAAATCATTTTAGAGTTCAGAGTTCTCTCTCTGTGTCTCTCTGTCTCTGTCGCTCTCTGTGTGTCTCTGTCTGTCACTCTCTCTGTCTCTTTATGTGTCTCTGTCTCTCTGTCGACTGTGAAAATGTAGTTTGTGTCAAATTTGCTAAGAGTCTTTTTGGTGTTGATTCTGATGTCTTTCTTTTTTCATTGTTATTGTCCACCTACCACTTCCCCCTTTTACGAATCTGCACAGACAAATTGCCACATACATGCTATTGAAGAATGTATAGTTAATGTTGGTCTTGAACACAATGCTAACAATTTCCTTGTTTGTGGCGACTTTAATGCCAGAACAGGAGATCTTCAGCCTAATTCAGAAATGTTCAACCTTGACCCTGAAGATATAACAAAACGTAACTGGGATGAACTGATCTCATGCCGAAATTCAGAAGATAAGACTGTAAATGACTTTGGAAAGACACTGTTGTCAATGTGCACATGCTTAGAGTTACTTATTTTGAATGTTTTTTTTCACCTGATTTGTCTGACAAGTTTACATTTATATCAACTGCTGGAAGCAGCACAAATGATTATTTCCTAAGCTCAACAGGTATTCTAAATCTTTGTTCTACACTTGAAATACAGGAACGAATAGAATCTGACCACATGCCCTTGAAACTAACCTTAACTGCGTGTACTAATTGCATTGTCATATCAAATGATAAAGAGTATGTTCCAGTTACTAAATACTCATGGGATCCCAAAATGCATGACCAGTTAACTGAAAGATTAGAGAGTGCAGCTTTCAAAAATGAAATTTCTTTAGCAACCTCACAAATAGACTTCTCATGTGACGATGCGCTGGAGACCTTTTCACAGGCTATCCTGGAGTCGGTATCTTGCATGAAAAAAAAATTTGGTAAGCCACCTGTAAAAAATACTAACAACTGCTGGTATGATAAAGAATGCAAAGAGTCAAAAAAGAAAGTATACAAAGCCCTTAGAAAGTACAACCATAAAAGAACAGATGCTAATCGAGCATCCTATACTTTAGAAAGAAATTCATACAAAGCCCTTGTAAGACAAAAAGAAAGGTCTTTTAAAAAAGAGAAGGTAGATAAAATACTTCAATCTGTTTACAATCCACAGGATTTCTGGAAAGAAATGAAGGTTTATAAACATAACACTCATGTGACAAATAACATATCTAAAGAAAAATGGTTTAATCATTTCAATTCATTATTGAATGAGAGTAATTCTGATACATTGAGTGATGTCACTTCTAATGCAGTATTTGATGAAATGCCCGACAATACTGAAGATAACACTGATAATATCAATGATGAAATTAGTGAAACGGAAGTTAAAGACGCATAAGGCACGCAAAACCAAGAAAAGCCGCTGGGCCAGATAACATAATAAATGAAGTCCTTAAATCAACAGATGTTATTGTCCCTTTCCTTGTAAAACTGTTCAACACATTGTTTACCAGTGGAATTTATCCCAAAGAATGGTGTAAAGCTATAATTGTTCCTCTCTTCAAAAAGGGAGATCCAGAAAATCCAGGAAATTATCGCGGTATTACCTTGCTAAGCTGTGTCAGTAAATTATATACTCATATTCTTAACACCCGACTAACAACATGGGCTGAAAGCAGAAACAAAATTTTAGAATCACAAGCAGGGTTTCGGAAAGACTATAGAACTACCGACCATATTTTCACTCTATATGCAATCGTACAAAAATATTTATTCCAAAAGAAAAAAGTATATGTAGCTTTTGTGGACTTCCAAAAGGCCTTCGACACAGTGAATAGAAATGTCTTGTGGAAAATCTTAATAAAGGTAGGTGTGAATGGAAAAATGCTAAAGGCCATACAAGCTATGTACTCGTCAGTGTTGTGCTGCATCCGTTCATCTGCAGGATATTCCGATTACTTTGAATGTCTTCAGGGCCTCAAACAGGGTTGTCTTGCTTCACCAACTTTATTTTCCCTTTTGATAAACGATCTTGCAACATATATCATAAGCAATGGAAATCACGGAATTCAGCTAAGTCAAAATGCCACCGAAATGTTCCTCTTAATGTTTGCAGATGACCTGTTACTTTTTCTCATACTCCCCTGTAGGCTTGCAAAACCAGCTAAACAATTTACATCATATTGCTAATAAATTTGGATTAAAGGTAAATCTTGAAAAAACTAAAATTATCGTATTTCGGAATGGTGGACACTTATCAAAATATGAACACTGGCACTTTGGACATCAAAAGTTGGAAGTTGTTAACTCATATAAGTACCTTGGCCTTATTTTCACAACCCGCTTGAGTTTGAATGTTGCCACTGAAAGCTTGACGACAAAAGCTAAAAAATGTGTTATAGAAATATGTAGGACACTACGTAAACTAGATTGCTTTTCCCTCAAGATCTTCTTTAACTTTTTGATGCACGTGTTGCTCCTATACTACTGTATGCAGCTGAGGTGTGGAGTATGCAGGAATTTAATCAGATTGAAAAAGTCCATCTTTTTGCATGTAAACGTTTTTTAAATGTTAGTCTACACACACCAAACTACATGGTGTATGGAGAATTAGGGCCGTTACCCTCTCTTCGTTTTGTCAGCTG
>CM054157.1:6665926-6670926 GCA_028751875.1 Rapana venosa
CAAATCAAACCAGTGTAATCGTTGTTGATTGTGATATAGTGGACAAACAAGCAAGTAAACAAACAAGCAAACAACCCCCTCCCCAAAACCACCAACCAACCAACCAACCAACCAACCAACCAACTAACCAACCAACCAAAGCAGTGTCATTGTTGTTGTCTGTGATTAGTGTATAGTGTGCAGACATGATGCAGATAGTGTAAGCCACGGGACAATCCACAGTGTTGACAAACAAGCAAACAGATAGACAGGTAAACAAGCAGACAAACAAACAGATAAACAGACAAACAGACAGACAAACAAACAAAACACACCATTGTAATCGTTGTTTGTAAGTAGTGTACAGAATACAGACATGATGCAGATAGTGTAAGCCATGGGACAAACCATAGTGTTGACAAACAAGCAAACAGACAGGCAGACAAACAGACAGACAGACAGGCAAACAAGCAAACAAACAGACAAACAAACCAAACCAGTGTCATCGTTGTCTGTGTATAGTGTACAGACCAGATGCAGATAGTGTAAGCTATTGGGACAAACCACAGTGTTGACAAATAAACAGACAAACAAACAAACAAACCAAACCAAACCAGTGTCATCGTTGTCTGTGTATAGTGTACAGACCAGATGCGGATAGTGTAAGCCATTGGGACAAATCACAGTGATGACCCCCCTCCCCGCAAACCCCCCCCCCCAGAAAACCCCCCCAGAAGCAAAACCTGCTTTTACTGGCAGCTGAGGGAACGTAGGAGGAAGAAGAAGAGGCAGACAAAGGAAGAGATGGGAGGACAACATTCGAGAGTGGACAGACATGGAGCTGAGAGACACCCTGAGGGTGGCTGAGAGATGAGAGGACTGGGAAAAGGTGGTTGACAAAGCATCGAAGGCGCCCCAAAGGATTCGATTCGGAATCTGAGGGATCAGTGATGGTGACGGAGGGAACGTGAATAGAGATTAGGGCTAAGAGCGTGAACTCTATGGAGTTAATCTGATGAGAGACAGAGGCAGAGAGAGAGGAGAGAGAGAGAGAGGAGAGAGAGAGAGAGAGAGAGGAGAGAGAGAGAGAGAGAGAGGAGAGAGAGAGAAGAGAGATTCAGATTCAGATTCAGATTCAGAATATTTTATTGCCATTTAAATCATGTAGACTTATTTGAGAGAGAGAGAGGGAGAGAAGATAGATAGAAAAAACAGACGGAAGACAAGACAGAAGACAGACAGAAGACCAGGCATTGAATGTGGTGATGGTTGGAACAGGGATAGAAGGTGACTGCATGCAGCTAGCTAGCTAGCTAACCAGCTGGTAAGGCCTTTAGACCTTAACTGGACCCCTCCCCCCCCCCCCCCCCCCCCCCAGCAGTCAGCTGTCAAGAGATGGACACGGCATCAATAATGCACTGTAAATAATGGACTGCTTACTCCTCCTTGTCACCACCCTCGTCCGCTCCACAGCTAAAGCAAAAATCCGCCTTTGCTTGGCTTGTTATTAGTATTATTATTTGTTATTATTTATTATTATTATTAATTATTATTATTATTATTATTGTTATTATTGTTATTTATCATTATTATTATTATTATTATTATTATTATTAATTATTATTATTATCGTCATCATCATCATCATCGTTATTAATAGTATTGTTATTATTATTATTTATCATCATTATTATTATTATTTATTATTATTATTTTCACCATCATTATCATCATTATTATTGCTGTTGTTATTCTTATTATTGCTATTATTTTATTATTTTCGTTATATTTATCATCATCATCATCATCATCATCATCATCGTGTGGTGTGGAGATGATGCTCGCTCGCTATTTGTGTCACCTTTCATTTTGTATGCAAATCATTCCAAGTGACTTTCCACTGAAAAAAAAGACACACCCACCCCACCCCTACATACAACAGCTACAACAAAAAGCCACCTTGCTTGGCATATCATCATCATCATCATCATCATCATCATCTTCGTCGTCGTCGTCGTCGTCGTCATCATCCTCCTCCTCCTCATCATCATCATCATTTTTATTATCATCATCATCATCATCATTATTATTATTATTATTATTATTATTATTATTATTATTATTATTATTATTATTATTATTATTATTATTATTACTTTAATCATGTGCTTAGGGGATGATGTTCGCTCGCTGCTCGTGTCACTTACCTACCCTCTTGTGTACAAATCATTTCAGAGACTTTCCACTGAAAGAAAAAAAACACCATATCACCCACCCCACCCCTACCTACAACAGCAACAGCAAAAAGCCACCTCATCATCATCATCATCATCATTATTATTATTATTATTATTATTATTATTATTATTATTGTTGTTGTTGTTGTTGTTATTACTTTAATCGTGTACTTAGGAGATGATGTTTGCTCGCGTCATTTCAGTGACTTTCCACTGAAAGAAAAAAAAACATATCACCCACCCCACCCCTACCTACAACAGCAACAGCAACAGCATCACCTTGCTTGGCACATTATCGTTAATAATATTATTATTATTATTATTATCATTTTTTGTGTGTGGATCGTGTGCTGTGGAGATGATGCTCGTTTGCTACTCGTGTCTCCTACCTTCTGTGTACAAATTATTCCAGGGACTTCAACTGTTAAAAAAAAAACCCACCACACACAACATATCAGGTTATCCCTTTCTCACGCACTGCGGAAATAAGACAAGGGTAATCAAGGCAGGCAGGCAGGCAGGCAGGCAGGTAGGCAGGCAGGCAGGCAGGCATGCAGGTAGGTAGGTAGGTAGGCATGCAAGTAGGTAGGTAGGTAGGTAGGCAAGCAGGCAGGCAGACAGGTATGTAGGTAGGAAGGTAGGCAGGTAGGCAGACAGGTAGGTAGGTAGGTAGGTAGGCAGACAGGTAGGTAGGTAGGTAGGCAGGTAGGTAGGTAGGTAGGTAGGCATGCAAGTAGGTAGGTAGGTAAGGAAACGTGAGTTAGAAGAATCTGTGAGCTACGACAGAGTCGAAACTCTACGGCGAGTCTGAAACAACAAGAGTCGCATTTCAGCGCGGGAAAATTTGATCTTTTCATTCTTGAACATAGCCATGTTAAAGGGGAGGGGTCATCGCATAATGAGCGGCCTGGCTGGTCACATGATCAGGTCTACTTCCTTAGATTGGACAAACCGCAGCGCTGACCCCCCCCCCCCTCCCCCCAAAAAAAAAAACCAACCCCCAAAAGCAACAACAAAAAAGCAAACTGCCTTTCAGCATGCATGCTTCAAGTTATTTCTCGGCAAGGTTCTGGTCGATTTTGATGCCAGGGCTTTTGTTTGGGTTAGGGTGGGTTTTTTTTTTAGTTTTGTAAAGCAAACAGTTGTCGAGCATATTATAATATGGCTGCATAGAAACAGCGAGAATTCTGTTTGAAATGCTGCACAATGGTGAAAGTAGGGATTAGTAACTAATTGTACTTCGTTGTTGTGTCTAATACATTTGCTCATATATTCCAGTACTGTTTCCATTAGTGAAATAACAGATAACTGGATCGTTACGTTTTTTTTTTCAAAATATTTTTTGGTATTTTTCCTTCAAAGAACTGGATCGTTATGGACTTTTTTTCAAAATATTTTATGTATTTTCCCTTCAAATTCAGGTTATCTTCCCACGAATTGTGAGTTTTCTTATCTTATCAACATTAAACTTTTTTAAAAGATAAAATCATAATTATTCTGTACTATTTTTCCTTAAACATATGCTTTTACACACTCCGAAGCAATCTTTGACTCTTGTGATTTTTTTGTAAAAAAAAAAAAAGTTTATAAAAACTATTTTTTAGGAAGGTGCTGTTCTGTCAACATTTGCCAAAGTTCTAGGAGTCAAAGGGTTAATTAATTAATCATCACCCACCACCCACACGGATTACTAACACACAAAAAAAGTCTTTAAAAAAAAAACTTCCAAGAGAAAACTCTCATTCTCAGCAGATTGTATTCTGTGTACGTCCGTACGAACGTGTACTGGTGATGGAGTCAGAGATATTGGGTTCAAACCTTCACGCTGACAAGTCAGAACCTTGGGCTGGTCATGTCCAGCGCCGCGTGGACATTGTTGTAGTGGTGGTAGTAGTAGTAGAGGTGGTGGTGTGCTCAGGGATGCGCGTGGAGTGAGGTGTTACGTACATGTTAGGGAAGGGATGTCCAACCAACAGACCACCACCACCACCACCAGCAACGACGGCAGTGTCGGAGGACGGCGCCGACGTCAGGGCAGAGGTTGCTGCCTGTTGCGGAGACTGTGTTGCTGTTGTCTGTAAGTTTGTTTGGGTTTTAAAAAAAAAAAATCTCTTCCTGTTACGGAGATTGTGTTGCTGTTGTCTGTGAGATTGTTTGTCTTCCTGTTGCGGAGATTATGTTGCTGTTGTCTGTAAGTTTGTTTGGGGTTTTTCTTCTTCCTGTTGCGAAGACTGTGTTGCTGTTGTCTGTAAGTTGTTGCTTTTTCTTCCTGTTGCAGAGATCGTGTTGCTGTTGTCTGTAAGCTTTTTACTTCTTCCTGTTGCGGAGGTTGTGTTGCTGTTGTCTGTAAGTTTGTTTTTTCTTCCTGTTGCAGAGACTGTGTTGCTGTTGTCTGTGAGATTTTTGTCTTCCTGTTGCGGAGATAGTGTGCGTGTTGTCTGTAAGTTTGTCGTTTTTTTCCTTCTTCCTGTTGCGGAGACTGTGTTGCTGTTCTCTGTTTGTTGTTGTTGTTTTCTCTTCGGTTGCGGAGGTTATGTTTCTGTTGTGTTTGTGTTGTTTTTCTTCCTGTTGCGGTTTTAATAAAATGCTGTTGTCTGTAAGTTTGTTTGTTTGTTGTTGTTGTTGTTGTTGTTGTTGATTTTGCTGTTGCGGAGAATGTTGCTGTGTCTGTGTAAGTTTGTTGTGTTTTTCTCTCTTCCTTTGTTTTCTGTCTGGTGTGTGTTTGCTTGAAGTGTATTGTTGTTGTTGTTGTTGTTGTTGCTTGTGTTTGTATTGTTGTGTTGT
>CM054157.1:6675926-6680926 GCA_028751875.1 Rapana venosa
AGAGGGAGAGAGAGAGAGAGAAGAGAGGAGGAGGAGAGAGAGAGAGGAGAAGAGAGGAGAGAGACAGAGAGAGAGGGAGACAGACAGACAGACAGACAGAAAAAGGCAGTAACAGAGAAAGACGAAAAACTCAACATCTTCTCTAGGGGTGACGGGATAGCCTAGTGGTCAGAACATTGCGCTCGCAATCTGACGACCCGGGTTCGATTCCCGTTCAAGGGGGATATTTTCCCCTGGAGTTAACATCAGTGCCAGACTCCACTCTCCCCAAAAGTCCCTCGGATGAGACTATATAAACCGAGGCCCCGTGTGCGAACGCACGCAGAACATCTTGCTCACACGTTAAATCCTGTTCCGCTTTTCGTAAGAGTAGGCCATTGTGTGCCGGTGGGAACAGATGACAGAATTGACAAAACCGCATACACACGGGGACTGGATTCCATGATCCTCGATATAAAAGAATAAATATAAATAAAAAGAAAAATATCTTTATCCCTTGAGAGGCAGTGTCGTTTCTCACATCAAGGCTTTCAAAAGAATAAGGAAAAAAACAACCCCAATGTCAATAACAAAAAATAACACACACAAAAATAAAGAACAAAGGCAGAACACAACGATAATCATAAAGAAGTTTACGAAAATATGGATTGACTTGCAAGGGAACATCAATAAAATGCGTTTTAAAAAAAAATGTATTTTTGGTTCCTGCAACAGCGACAACGAAAAGCTATGAAAGAAACTTCAAATGAAAGGAGACCGAAAGATTAAATGCAAATAGCATAACAAGAAGAGACACAGAATGGAGAGAGAGAGAGAGAGAGAGAGAGAGAGAGAGAGAGAGAGAGAGAGAGACAGACAGACAGACAGACAGACAGACAGACAGAGGAACATTTCCTCACTATAACCAAGACATTTCAGTTAACGCAACAAGAGAGTTGTCCCTGGCAAAATTCTTAGAAAAAAGCCACTCTGATCGGGAAACAAATACAGTTGCAGACCAATGAAAAGAAAAAAAAAGGTGGCGCTGCTCGTGTGGCGACGCGCTCTCCCCGGGGAGGGCAGCCCGAATTTCAGGCAGAGAAATCTCGGTGACTTAAAGTGGTATAAAATAAATAAATAAATAAAATAACGCTCTTTTTGCAAATAGTTTTTATTGATACGTGAAGAACTTACTTTGCGATGTAGTTTCTCATAAACATTTATGACTTATCTTTGATATATTATATATATATATATATATTATATATATATATATATATATATATATATATATATATAGAGAGAGAGAGAGAGAGAGAGAGAGAGAGAGGAGAGAGAGAGAGAGAGTGAGAGAGAGAACGCTGAACGTGTTTAATATGTACATTGGCCTTAGGCCACAATACACGGAGTTTGGGGGGAAGGAGGGAAATCAACATACTGGTATATACAGTACCATAGTATATGGAAGAAAAGAAAACAAACAAACCAACAACCGATTAAAGTGAATCATGACTACAGTGATCAAGTATTGGACTATGAACTAGATAAACAATGCTATTAGACTGCGTAAATATTTATAACACAATATATATCAAAATCGGTATAAATCAAAATGTAATATTTAAATTCAGGTTGATAAAAACAGTATTTGTAGAGACATATCTTATTTGACACACGTATCAATTAAGTCACATTATGACACAACAATTTCTTCCGGGAGAGAGGAGAGAGAGAGAGATGAGAGAGAGAGAGAGAGAGGAGAGAGAGAGAGAGGAGAGAGAGGAAGAGAGAGAGAGAGAGAGAGAGAGAGAGAGAGAGAGAGATTCAAATGTAATATTGTTGTACTGTACTGTCTAAGGTTTTTTTTGGGTTTTTTTTAGTTCCTCGGCTAGAGCTCCGAGGTTCACCAATGGTGAGATTTTGCGTATGCGACCTTTTTTGTCCACCATTAAGGTAGCGGCATTCCGACTTCGGGGATTACTTGTGTAATTTGTCTTTGTTGGAAGTTCCATCATGAGAATGCCGTGACCTGGAGTCCTTTTTTGTTGTTGTGTTCTGCCAATGTGGGTTTTTATGAAAAGGGTAATTAATTATTAATCGACTTTTCCCTCGAGGAATGTAGGTTATTTCTGGCAGTCTATGAGAATCTGATTTTGTCAAATGCTACACAAAATGTTACGAAAGTAATAAAAGTGAACAGACCAAAACAAAACCGAAGAAAACAAAGCGAAACTAAACAAAACAAAAGGCAACATAAATAACAACAACAACAAGCCCGACCCCCCCCCCCCCCAAAAAAAAGTTTATAGCAACCCCCCCCCCCTAAAAAACAACCCCAACACCCCACAACAACAAAAAAGCCCACAAACAAACCCACAACAAAAACAAAACAAAAACTTACCTCTTTATCAGTGTTGACTGTACAGAACTTTTGTTTCGCAACTAAAACAAAACAAAATATATAAAAAGAAACCCAAAACATCATGATGAAAACTGCGGTTATTAACAGGTCCTTTTTTTACGTTATGGTTTCTTTGCGTGCTTTGGTTGTCGATCTTGATGACACTCATTACAACTCGCGAAGTAGCTCTTGTCAGTCTGTCTGTCTGCTTTACCCTCCCTCTGTCTGTCTGTCTGTATGTCTGTGTCTGCCTGTCTGTCTGTCTCTGTCTGTCTGTCTCTCTGTCGGTCTTTCTGTATGTCATTTGTGTCTTTGTCTGCCTGTCATTGCGTGTCTCTCTCTCTGTCTCTGTCTGTCTCTCTGTCTCTGTCTGTCTGTCTTTGTGTCTTTGTCTGTCTTCATCTGTCTGTCTGGTTTTCTTGCTCTATCTCTCTATGACTAAAAGTGTTAGTGAATTAGTGAATAGATGTATACGTGAGTGAGAGAGAGAGAGTGTGTGTATATGTGTGTGTGTGACAGAGAAACGCACGCACACACACACACACACACACACACACACACACGCACGCACGCACGCACGCACGCACGCACGCACGCACGCACGCACGCACGCACGCACGCACGCACGCACGCACGCACGCACGCACGCACGCACGCACGCACGCACGCACGCACGCACACACACACACACACACACACACACACACACACGCACACACAGAAAGATTTTCTTTTAGGTACCTGTGTTTAAACGACAGTCAGCAATCGTTTCCTTCACTGAGTTTAAAAGAGGTCACGACATAACTCCATCAGAAACACATCAAGAGGCATAGCCTAACTGACGGCCGGCCATTCCATTTCACAGAATGATCGCGTGCAACAATAGCCATCGTCGGTTGAATGTGAATGATCCGTGCGTTGTGTGTTTACTAAACTCCAGTAGATCGAATCTCTACAGAGAATAAATAAATAAATAAATAAACTCCAATAGATTGAATCCTTCCAGAACTATGTCATCGGAATCATTCTCATGGTAATTAGAGACAAAACAAAATAACCTTTTCACCATTTTGGTATATATTCACATTTCAACATTTTGGTATATATCTTCATTAATATGCACGTACGTTACACTATAATACACAGCTGCCAAATATCAAGATCGACTCAAACGTAAAATATAGGGCTGCTTGTGTGTGTGTTTGTGTTTGTGTTTGTGTTTGTGTGTGTGTGTGTGTGTGTGTGAGAGAGAGAGAGAGAGAGAGAGAGAGAGAGAGAGAGCTCTGAACTGTGAAATAGTTTAATAGTACATCGATCTTGGGCCTCAGTGTATTCAAGAGGGAGTGGGGTGAGGGGGGTGGAGTGCAATGGAAAAGAACAGTGGTTTCACAAATACAATAGAGGAGAGAGAGAGAGAGAGAGAGAGAGAGAGAGAGAGAGAGAGGAGAGAGAGAGGAGAGAGAGAGAGAGAGAGAGAGAGAGAGAGAGAGAGAGAGAGAGAGAGAGAGAGAGAGAGGAGAGAGAGATTCCGTATATGCAATAAAGTTTATATAATTTATGATGCATATGTATGCTGCTTCTTCGGATGAGACTATAATTATAAACCGAGGCCCCGTGTGCGAACACACACGCAAAAAACCCCAGATGCGTTTCCTTTGCGTTATTTTCCTTTTCTTTTTCTTTTACATTAGCAAAGATTGCAATCGAGATGAAAGCTTTTGTTGGCAAGTTAATTAAGTCAAGTCAAGTTAATTAGATCAACTCAAGTTAGCCAAGTCAAGTTAGTCAGGTCCGGTCAAGTTAGTTGATCAAGTCAAGCTAGTGAAGTTAAAGTCTAGTCTAGTCTAGTCTAGTCAAATCAAATCAGGTTAGTCCAATCATGTCAAGTCAAATCCAATCAAGTTTGTCAAGTCAAGTCTAGTCAAATCAAGTCAAGTTGTCCAGTCCAGTCCAGTTCTGTCCAGTTTAGTCCAGTCACATCTCTCACGGAGACTCGACTGCTTCGCAAGTCGTTAAACAATGCACAGGTAGGTATCCAATACAATGGAAGTCGGTGACCCACATTATCGCAGATTTCGCTTCATTTTTTCCCCCCTCCAGAGATAAAGCTTGGGACTTATCGACCAAGTTCTATAACTAACAGCATTTGCACTATCTCCTTGCGTTTGCATAGAACTTCTTTTGTTGAAAAGAATGAGAATCGGTACGGGTTTTTTTTTCTTTGCAGTAAAGCAATCTTCTAGCTAGTCGATAACCATGTCTCTTTGTTCTGTTATAAAAGCTTGATTTTTTTTTACTTTGGATTTTCTTTGGGTTATTTTTTGTTTTTTGTATTTTTTTAAACTTAATCTTTGTATCTGACTACTGGTGCCAGAAAGCAACTTCAGCTTAAACTTCAGCTTTCCAGAATATTGATCGATTGATTGATGATGTCTCTCTCTCTGTCTTTCTGTCTCTGTCTCTTCTGTCTGTCTGTCTATGTCTGTCTGCCTGTCTGTCAATGAGGTTGAGGGTGTGTGTATGTGTGTGTGCGTGCGTGCGTTCGTTTGTGTGTGTGCGCACGCGCGCGCGCGCGAGTGTGTGTGTGTGTGTAGGTGTGTGTGCGTGTGCGTCTGTGTGT
>CM054157.1:6683426-6703426 GCA_028751875.1 Rapana venosa
AGCTAGAGGCATGATGTAATATCGTCATCATAATATAACAAATAATGCGTCTCACACACACGCGCGCACGCGCACACGCGCACGTACGCACACACACACACACACAGAGCCAGATCAATCTTGCTGAAAGTACTGTGCTGTGCTGTGACATGTTTCTGGGAGATGATAAACCAGCGGCATTATAATAATAATAATAATAATAATAATAATAATAATAATAATAATAATGCTAATAATAATAATAAGGTATAATGATGATGATGATGATGTTGATAATGATGGTGATGATGATGATGATAATAAATATAATAATAATAATATAATAATAATAATAATAATAATAATAATATAATACATGGATTTCTATATAGCACTCTATCTTGTAAAACCAAATCAAAGCATACTGTAGTGTCGTAATAATAAAATTATATAAAAAATAATGCATCTCTCTCTTACACACACATACATACGCACACACACGACACCCTCTACCCCCTCCCCCCCCCCCCCCCCGCCCCCCAACCCACCACACAACACACACACACCACACACACCCCACACAACACACACACACCACACACACACAATACACACACACACAACACACACACACAACACAACACACACACAACACACACACAACACACACACACACACACACACAAAACACACACACACACACACACACCACACAACACACATACAACACCCCCCCCCCCCCACTCACACACAAAACACAAAGACAAAGTGGCTGTTGACACGGTTCCAAGAAGCTTTTTTCAGCAGAAGTATGCCCTCCTGAAGACTGAGTGGAAGGTTCAGAGGTGCTGTAACTTCACAGTCCGTGTCCATGGCAGCAGCTTTGGCTAACTGGTCAGCTTTCTCGTTGCCGTGGATTCCACAATGTGACGGAATTCAGCAAAAGGCAAGGGTAGTACCTCGTAAGGAAAGAAAATGTATAAGGTGACAAATTTCAATGATTAATTCCCCTCTTACCTTATTATTAAATGCTTTTAATGCTTGCAAAACAGACTTAGAATCAATGCAAAACAGCACCTTAAATATATTTATATGCAGATTTAATAAAAAAATATCTAAGGCCATTAATAAAGGTATAAGTTCCGCAGTGAAGATTGAAAAATCTCTGCCTAAAATGATAAGATTTTTCTATCTTTAACGCAGGAACTACAAAAGCAGATCCAGCATTCCCACAGTCGATTACCGAACCATCAGTAAAAACTTTAAAAATAACCGCTATATGTTTCATCAATGTGAGCTCTAGCTATTGCAGCGACAGCGGGACTTTCATCTTTTTTTTTTATAACTTGTCCATGTGGTTCTGACTTATCACCTAAGCATGTCATTCTTCATTGTGAAGTACTTCGACCATATTTTTTCTGGTACAGTTGTAGGTAGGATTTCAAATATGTCATTTGAACAATTATTGGCCGATAATGTGATTATGTTGGAGATAGTTAGTTGTTTAGTTAAAAGCCCTGTTGGCAAACTTTTGTAATTATTCTTGCTGCAGTTTAAGCTGTTCAATGCTTGCCCCCTCCCTCCCCACCTCACCCCGTCCCTCCCATAATTTCTTTGTTGTTGTTTTTTTTTTTTCTTTTATCTCGTGCACAGACCACAAATAGGTAAACCCCACGCACGCACGCACGCATGCACACACACACACACACACACAACACACACACCACACACACACACACACACACAAAACACACGCACACCGCACACACACACACACACACACACAAAACACCACACACACACACACACACACAAACCCCTCACACACACACACACGTTCTCTATATATTGTAACACTTTATCTTTGGTCTAATATCACCTCGAGTGAACAGACGTTAAACAAAAGAAAGACGATGTGGCCTGTGGCAGATAGTTATTGTGCTGTACTATGGAAGGAGATGACAGCTATACTATACTACTCGGCTATACTACTAGACTATGCTAGGCCAGACCAGGCCAGATCAGGCCAGGCCAGACCAGGACAGACTAGCGGCTTATTAATGTGAAGGTCTTCAGAGCCTGGCTTGGCCGCCTGCAGTGTAGCATTTCCTTAGTCGCGAGCCACCGCCCCACCGTCTTTCTGTTTCCGTGGTAACATATCAAAGCAGGATAACATTAGATGGTGTGTGTCTCAGTGTGTGTGTGTGTGTGTGTGTGTGTGTGTGTGTGTGTGTGTGTGAACGTGTCTGTGTTGTGTGAACGTGTCTGTGTGTGTGAACGTTTTCTGTGGTGTGTGTCGGGTGTGTTTTGTGTGTGTCTGTGTGTGTGTGTGTGTGTGTGTGTCACAGTGTGTGTGTGTGTCTGTGTGTGTGTGTGTGTCACAGTTGTTTGTGTGTGTGTGTGTGTGTGTGTGTGTGTGTGTGGTGTGCTGCGCGCGCGGCGGCGCGTGTGTGTGTGTGTGTGTGTGTGTGTGTCAGTGTGTGTGTGTGTGTGTCTGTTTGTGTGTGTGTCACAGTGTGTGGTTTTCACAGTGTGTGTGTGTCTGTGTGTGTGTGTGTCTGTGTGTGTGTGTGTGTCAGTGTTGTGTGTGTGTGTGCGTGTGCGTGTGTGTGTGTCTGTGTGTGTTGTGTGTGTGTGTGCGTGTGTGTGTGTGTGTCACAGTGTGTGTGTCTCAGTGTGTGTGTGTGTCTCAGTGTGTCTGTGTGTGTCTGGGGTGTGTATGTGGCGGGGGGGGGGGGGGGGGTGGAGGGGGGGGGAGGGGTGGGGGAGGGAGGTTGGGTGGGCGGGGGTTGTGGGAGGTGGGGGGCTGGTTAGTGGGTTGGGTTGGGATGTAGTGGTGTGTAGGGGTGAGTGGGGTGGTAGTGGTGGGGGGTTGTGGATGTAGTGTGGTGTGTGAGTTTGTGTGGGGGGTGCTGGTGGGGGTAAGGGTGTGTGTGGGGTTGTGGGGCAGGAGATAGTGTGTGTGTGTGTGTTGAGGGGGGGGGGGAGCAGGACATAGTGTGTGTGTTGAGGGGAGTTGTGTAGTGTGTGTGTGTATAAGTGAGAGAGAGACAGACAGACAGGCACACAGACATACAGACGGAGAGACAGAGAGGCAGAGTTTCATCTAAATCAAAATCTGTCTCTGTTTTACTATCTTGCCTCTACTGCCGATCCATTTGGTTATCTATGTGTGTTGAGGGGGGTTGTGTAGTGTGTGTGTGTATAAGTGAGAGAGAAAAAAACAGACATGCACACACACAGACACACAGACAGACACACACAGAGACACACAGAGAGACATACAGAGTGAGGGACGGAGAGACACAGAGGCAGAGTTTAATTTAAATCAAAATCTGTCTCTGTTTTACTATCTTGCCTCTACTGCCTATCCGTTTGGTTATCTGTGAATCTACTAGCATCTCCGTTTGTTTGTTTATATCTCTGTCTCTCTGTCTGCTGTCTGTCTATATATACATTTCTATACATTTCTCTGTGACAGTATTGTGTGTCTACATCTTGTAGTGTCATTTTCAAGAACTCATTACTTTAATTTGTACATATCAAATATTGTCTGCTGGTTTTTTTCTCCGGAAAATGCACTTGTTGCTAAGTGATGAACGGTCTTAGCCAAATGAACGCTTGGTGTTGTTGTTGTTGTTGTTGCTGCTCTTCTTCTTGTTCTTCTTCTTGTTTCTTCTTGTTCTTCTTGTTCTTGTTCTGTCTTCTTTTCTTTTCTTCTTCTTCTTCTTCTTCTTCTTCTTCTTCTTCTTCTTCTTCTTCTTCTTCTTCTTCTTCTTCTTCCTCCTCCTCCTCCTCCTCCTCCGCAAATCTCATCCTCCGCAATTCCTCTTCTTCACCAACCTTACTATCACCATCACCACTACTACTGCAGTCATCACCATCATCCCTTTTACCATCCCCACTACTCCGTCATCCACCACCACCACCACCACCACCACCACCACCACTAGTATTACTACTGCTGCTGCTGCTTCTACTTCTACTACTACTACTACTACTACTACTACTACTACTACTGCTGCTGCTGCTGCTGCTGCTGCTGCTGCTGCTGCTGCTGCTGCTGCTGCTGCTACTACTGTGCTGCTGCTGCTGCTTCTGCTACAACTACTACTCCTACTCCTCCTCCTCCTCCTCCTACTATTTTACTACTACTACTACTACTACTACTACTACTACTACTACTACTACTACTACTACTACTACACAAGTTTTTTTCATTGTTTTTTTCATTTTCTTTCAACTAGATTTCTTCATTGCCCCCTCAAGTTACTAAAACAAACAAAAATGTGTGTCAACTCAAGTCGAATCAAATTTTTATTTCCAGATGGTACATTGAATAAGCAATGCATTTGCTTTTTTTTCATCAAGCCATCTATCTAAGAACAAATTGTGTGTGTGTGTGTGTGTATGTATGCGTGCCTGCCTGCCTACCCGCCTGCCTGTAATGCATGCGTGTGTGTGTACGTGCATGCGTGCCTGTGCGCGTGTATCTATCTGATGGTTGCAGGAACTGCTCGGCCTACAAAAGCACGGAGTTGTACGATGACCCTACGGACAAACGCAACGCCGTGGGACCTTCTTCAGGAATGTCCTCCCTCCCTCCACCACCTCCACCTCCTCCTCCTCCTCCATCCTCCACACCCCTGCCCTCCCTTACCTCCACCATCACCATCACCCCGTGGCCACCCAAACCTCTCCCTGAAGACACTGGGGGTGGTGGAGGCGGGGGACAGGGGGAAGGAGGAGGAGGAGGAGGAGGAGGAGGAGGGAAGGAGAACGTGCAGGAGAGAACGGTGTCCCCGGGGTTGCTGTCTTCGTCATCGCCGTCCTCGTCGTCAACGTCCTCGGCAGAAGCTCCTGAGGTCGTCCGGAGGAAGTCTCCGCTGCAGAGGAAGCCTTCCAACCTCACCAGCGACTCTGGGCGGGGCTCGGCCAACGTCACCAACGACAATCTCCTGGACTCCTCCCTCTTCAGCCAGGAGGAGGATGTCGCCGCCGCCGCTGCCGCTGCCAACGACGACGACCATCACCACCACCAC
This sequence comes from Rapana venosa, assembly GCA_028751875.1. Taxonomy (NCBI): domain Eukaryota; kingdom Metazoa; phylum Mollusca; class Gastropoda; order Neogastropoda; family Muricidae; genus Rapana; species Rapana venosa. The sequence goes on from CM054157.1 coordinate 6,688,448, forward strand.
CTCAACAACGTGGACCTGGCCCGTCGCCACAGCGTCTGCTGTGCTGTGGACCCTAGCGGTCACCTCAACGTGCCCGGGAGACGTTCTCAGGACGCTTCCAGCCTGGATGGAAGCGAAAGCGGAGGAGGAGGAGATGCAGGAGGAGATGCAGGTGGAGGTGGTGGTCGCCGTGAGGCTCTTCCGATCAGGACGAGTTCTTCCTACACGGCGCTGAGCTCCAAGGCGGCGCCGCCCGGGGAGAAGGACCTCGCGGATCTCAAAGGGGTGCTGGTGAAACGGGCGCCCAAGCTGGTGTACAGCCGCTCCGAGGACCGCCTGAGGTCCGGCGTGGATCGTGCAGGGTCCCGGAGACCCATCATCCCCGCCCTGCCTTACTCGCCCTGCAGCTCGCCCACAGCCTCGCCCAGGCTGCGACGCCAGCCCACGATGGAGACTCACCGGGTGTCGCTGTCAGATGCGGACGGTTACACCCAGCTCAACCAGTACCGCCTGAAGGACGAGATAGGCAAAGTGGGTTGAGGGGAGGAGGGGGCTGGTGGGTTGTAAGGTGGATGTCTGCGACAAGGTTGGGGGGGGGGGGGGGGTGGGGGGTGGGGGGAGGCAGAAAGTGTTGGGGTGGTCTCAAAGCGTTGAATGAGGTTGTTTAGGACTGTTGAGCTTTTACGGGGAACCGTGATGGTTTAAAAATAAGTGTACAGAGTAACGTGTTAGATTTAGAGAGATGTCCTTGCTCCATACAGTTCTGTTTCTGTTTTTTTTTTTATGGAGAGTCTTTTTTTGTATTCGTTTTGAAAATGTTTTTTTTTTTTTTTAGCTTAGGGTTTTTATTCTGTTATCATTAATTCAAAAAAAAAAATTCTTTTATGATTCCTGCTGTAGTCATATCAAATGGTTTTACTTTTTTTTTTTAAAATTGTGCCTTGATTGATTTTTTTCCTCTTTATTGAAGTAGGGCGGGAAAGGGGCGGAAAGGGGGTGGGGGGTCTTAGTGTCACTACTGAAGAATCCAAACCAGAAATCCTTCTGAAAAGGACAATGACCTCTCTCTCTCTCTCTCTCTCTCTCTCTCTCTCTCTCTCTCTCTCTCTCTCTCTCTCTCTCTCTCTCTCTCTCTCTCTCTCTCTCTCTCTCTCCTCTCTCTCTCTCTCTCTCTCCCTCTCACTCTCTCTAAAAAAGCAGAAAACCCCACGAAATAATGCTCCTGCTTAAAAAACAATGTGGTTCGTCATTCTGCATGCATACCAGACACAGACACTGACCAAGGATCTAGAAAGAAAAATCCAAATCGTGGATATTATATTGTATATTTTAGTCCGTCGTTTTCGACGATGACCTCCAAAACAGCAGAGGAGGCAGCTGCTGTTTCGGAAATTGGGCAGAAATTTGATTATAGTGGAGATGCCTTGCCCTCAGTACATCCCCACTCTCTCGGCCAAGTGGGCATAAGGACAGTCACCGTGGATATGAGGTGCTATGGCAAGATATAAATCATTGGATGTGCTGACCACAGAGAAATCATTGGATACACTGACCACAGAGAAATCAGTGGACGCACTGACAATATAAAAATCATTGAATGCGCTGACCACACCGTTATCGAACAAGTGCATCAAACCATTAAACGGTATATCGGCCCATGCTAAGGTCTGCTGACATCATAATACATTAAAAAGAAAACTACGTTGGTACGGCCTCGTTACAAGATCCAACGCCCGGGCTAAAACTGTTCTCTCTGATACTGGTCGACTGCAGGAGACGAAGGGAAAAGGCAGAAAAGATGGTGGACGAGCAACATTGCAAAAAACGGACAGGGAACGTGTTCATTAAAAAAAATTATTATTTTATATCGAGGATAATGGAATAAGCACTTATGTGCTTTTTTACATCTAGTCCCCGTGGGTATGCCGCTTTGTAAATTGTCATCCGTCCCCACCGGCACACAATGGCCTTACTCTTACGAAAAGCGGAACAGGATTTTAACGTGTGCGCAAGATATTCTGCGTGCGTTCGCACACAGGGCCTCGTTTATAGTCTCATCCGAAGGACTGGATGGAGTTAGTGTTTTGCAGAGGCCCAGGTGGTGACACACAGCCGGCATAACTGGAAAAGTTCAGTGAAAAGCTGTGATATCAGTGCCTTAAAATCTCCCGACAGAGTTTGAGGAGAGGAGGAGTCAAAGGAAAAGGAGAAGAATTCTGAAGAAGAAGAGAAAAGAGGAGAAGAATGCCGAAGAAGGAAAGGAACTACATTCAAGAAGGAGAAATTGAAGAAGGACAAGGGAGAGGAAGATCTAAGAAGGAGGAAAATTGAAGAAAGGACAAGAAGTGAGAAGAAGAACCTGAGAAGAATAAAAGAGGAAGAGAAAGAAAAGAAGTAAAGAAGAAGAAGAAAGAAAGAAGGAAGAGAAGAAGAAGAAAGAAAGAAAGAAAGAAAAAGGAAGAAGAAGAAGAAGAAAAAAGAAAAAGACGTTTATAGCAACAGCCTTTTCACTCTTTCGAATTGGTTTTGTTTTTAGTAAGAAAAAAATATTACACTCACGATCACATTAACGTTGTCACCATATCGAGGTTTCGATTGCATATTTTCATCGTATCTAATGCTTTTAGCTCGTGGGGGGGGGGGGGGGGGTATCTACGCTCACGTTAACGTTCTTACCTATGGGCGTTCATACAGTGCTGGCGATAACGTGTTTGCATTTCGGTATTCTTAAAGCCTGGGTTTATCACAGTTCTTGATGAAACCATTGACGCTGGGGGCAACAGCAAAGTGAGAGGCTGTATGACCAGTGGCTTTCCCACTCATGGAATTCCACTTTACAGCTTAGTCTTTAGTGATCAACTATATGACTCTCTGACTAGGAGGCTTGACTCGCACAGTCCTTATGTGCTGCATCCCTGGGGGCTGGTTGGCCTTTGGAGAACATCTCCAACGCTGACTGTTCTTATGCCCACTTGGCCGAGAGAGTGGGGATGTACTGTGGGCAAGGCATCTCCACTATAATCAAATTTCCGCCCAATTTCCGAAACAGCAGCTGCCTCCTCTGCTGTTTTGGAGGTCATCGTCGGACACGACGGACAAACATACATTCTTAAAATGCTGACGGGATAGCTCAGTGGTCAGAGCACTCGCTTTCCCCCCAGCCAATGTTTAGCAGCATCGAGCGTGGTTACCAGTTGGATGGGTGACTGTGCGCCCTTGGCTTCAGTACAGTTCCACCAGTTCACCCAGCTGTAAATGGGTACCTGCCCTCTTTAGGGTCAGGGAAAGTAAAAACAGCGAGGGAGAGAGAGGGGATGGGCGCTGCTCTCAATATGCTGAGCCCTGGAGAAGCTGAGGTCTCTGATACCTCACTCCCCCTAAGATCACATAGGATATGGGAACACCTTTACCTTTTTATAGTGCTGACATTAACGTGTTTATTTTTCAGGGGTTCTCTGTACACTCACATCAAGGTTTTTTGTGTTTTGTGTTGTTGTTGTTGTCGTTTTTTGTGTTGTTGTTTGTTGTTGTTGTTGTTGTTGTTGTTTTTTTGGGGGGTGGGGTGGTAGTTGGGGCAGGGGCGCTGGTTGTTGAAGTACCCACAATAACTGTTTTTATTTTTCTGAGTTCGTTTTCCACACGTACTAGTATTTTTATTATTTTTACGTTTAAGAGTTCTTCTGGTATCTTTGTATTCACATAAATGTTTGTAGCTTTTTTTCTGCCCTCTCTGTCTTAATTTCTTTGTCTTTCTGTGTCTGTCTATATGTTGTCTCTATGTCTGCTTCCGCGTGAGTGTGTGTATCCATGTGTGTGTTTATGTGTGTGAGTGTGCGTGTGTATGTATTGTCTGTCTGTATGTATGTGTGTATGTATGCATGTATGTATGCATGTATGTATGTATGTGTGTGTGTTGTGTTTGTGTGTGTACGTGTGTGTATGTGTGTGTATGTGTGTTCCGTTTGTGTGTGCACGTGTGTGTGTGTATGTGTTTGTGTGTGTACGTGTGTGTATATGTGTGTGTGTGTGTGTGTGTGCACGCGCGCGTGAATAAATTTAAGGAACGATTGGAGGTGGCTGTTGTGTGTGTTGATGTGTATTATTTGCGTGCGTGCATGCGTGCTTGCGTGTGTGTGTGTGTATAATAGAGAGAGAGAGAGAGAGAGAGAGAGAGAGAGAGAGAGAGAGAGAGAGAAGAGAGAGAGAGAGAGAGAGAATTTCGTGGGCTTCGTTTTTTTTCTTTTTTTCTTTCTTTCCTTCCTTATTTCCTTCTGTCTTTCTACAATCAATTCAATAAACTTGCCTTGTATAATTTGTGTCTCTGTTTTGCTTAGATTTGTCATTATCTATATTGCTCTTTGCTTTTTCCTACATTTATTATTAAAAAATCAGTGAATCATTTCGTGTATGTATTTACTCATTCATTCATTCATTCATTCATTTATTCATTCATTCATTCATTCATTCATTCATTCATTCATTCATTCATTCATTCATTCATCCATCCATCCATCCATCCACCCATTCATCCACCCATCCATCCATCCATCGATCCATCCATCCATCCATTCATTCATTCATTCAATCATTCATTCATTTATTTATCATTCATATAATCTATTCATTCATTCATTCATTCACACAATCTATTCATTCATTCATTCATTCATTCATTCATTCATTCATTCATTCATTCATTCATATAATCTATTCATTCATTCATTCAATTGTTTGTTTGTTTATTTATTTGTTTATTTATTTTATTTACACTTGCACCTGAACTACCTGCTGTTTTGGTTTTCAGGGTTCTTACGGTATTGTCAAGCTCGCCTACAACGAACAAGATGATGTGCATTACGTAAGTTTCTTTAACCTGCGTAAGCAGTCGAATCCAGAATTGCTGATGTCGGTTTGGTTTTTGGGGGCCTAGAAAGTATTGTTATTATTGCATTTTCTCTGCCTTCTTTTTTTCCTGTAATAAAAGCGGTATTAAAGTAGATGGCTAGGGTTTCAAGATTTTTTTTTTAGGGCGAGAGACCTCGTATTTTTATTCGCTTAATTTTTGTTGCAGCTGAAATTTACAAAAAAAAAGCGAAAACGAAATAGTGTTTGTGTAAATTGATTTGGTAGTTTGTTCTCTTTTAATATGTGTATGCTGTCTGTCAGGGTTTTTTTCCTTTCAAAAAAGGATTAACAAAATTTAAGTTTCTATCCTCTTTCTAAAATGGAATGATTTAAGTTTTAAAGTTCCCAGAACTGGTGACAAATACATAGATGTTCAGATTTTACTCGAGTTAAAGTCCTGACTAAATACTAAGCGGCAAATTTAATCAGTAATCTCTGTAAATTCTTTTTCCTTTTTTTAAAAAACCCTTTTCATGCGTTTTTGGTTGTATTCTTTTTCTTTATCTTTTAAGTTTTTTTTAGCCTATATCCCACACTATCTGTCTGTCTGTCTGTCTGTCTGTCTGCCTGTTTCACTATCCATCTATACTATCTATCTATCTATCTATTCTATCTATCTATCTATCTATCTACTATCTATCTATCTATCTATCTATCATCTCTCTTCTCTCTCTCTCTCTCTCTCTCTCTCTCTCTCTCTCTCTCTCTCTCTCTCTTCTCTGTATATCTATGTGTTTATCTGTCTGTCCGTATATATGTGCACAGTGTGCAGTTCCTTGAAAAAAAATTTTTTGTAATCGAAGATGTAAAATTCAAAGCTGAAATTACCCTCTCAAATAGTAGCTTCTCGACAGCAGTAAATCACCTGAAATTATCTGCAAAGAAAGTAATAGACCTTTGTCACACGATGTGTTAAAAAATATTTTTTTTATAAAAAATGACAGAAAGAAAATAAACCGAAAGGAAAAAGGAGATAGACAGACAGACAGGCGGATAGATAGATGGACAGATAGATAGATAGAGAAGTAGAGAGATAGAAAATAGAGAGCTAGATAGATGATAAGAGTTAGTAGATAATAGAAGATAGAGAGTAGAGAGAAAGGGAAAAAAAGAAGAAAGAAGAGAAAATTAAAAGAGTTAGATAGGGTTAAAAAGAGTTAGTGATAGAGAGAGTTAGATAGATGAGAGAAATAGATGATGCATTAGACAGATGAGAAGAGAGTTAGATGGATAGAATTAGAGAGATAGTAAGATAATAGAAAGAAGTTACATAGATAGATAGAGATTAGATAGATAGACAGATAGATAGAGAGATAGATAGATGGATAGACAGACAGACAAACAAATCGATAGATAGATAGACAGATAGATAGATAGATAGAGATGGATAGACAGACAGATAGATAGATATGTAGGTAGACAGACAGATAGATAGATAGATAGATAGATAGATGAATAGATAGACAGAAGAAAAAAAAAGAAAGAAGACAGACAAGAAAGAACGGCACGAACGCTTGTGCCCTGACATTTGCAATCACTTTCACCTGTTAGCTCTGTCAGCATGCAGTGTACCCGCCTTCTGTCGGGTGGCGGCCTCCATTGATTGCGTGCACTGTACCCTACACTGTGTGATGTCGTGTATCGGCCTTCTTCTTCTTCTTCTTCTTCTTCTTCTTCTTCTTCTTCTTCTTCTTCTTCTTCTTCTTCTTCTTCTCATCTTTGTGTGTATCAGTGTCTGTCTGTGTCTGTCTCTCTCTGTCTCTCTCTGTCTCTATCACTCTCTCACACACGCGCACGCGCGCGCGCACACACATACACACTCACTTTCTTTTTGTGTGTATGTGTGTGTGTGTGGTGTGTGTGTGTGTGTGTGTGTGCGCGCACGCTTTCGTGTGGGGGAGTGCGGACAGTTTATCCCATGGAACGGGTGTCTAAAGCCTGGGTTCGATCCCGGGCCGGCAAATCACGAGTGCAACGCTCTAACCACTAGGCTATTCTCCCCCTGTGTGGGTATCTAAAAAGACTTCCCACCCTGGCTGTGGATCGGTGGTCTAGAGGTAACGCGCCTGTCTAGAAAGCGAAAAGTCCGGGTCTGAAGTGTGCGGCGGTTCGTACCCCGTTTGGACCGGAAATTTTTCCCCCATCCATTAGACCATGAGTGGTGGTCTGGGCGCTAGTCTTTCGGATGAGATGATAAACCGAGGTCCCGTGTGTTACTCGTAATTATTTAGCGCACGTAAAAAAACCCACGGCAACAAGAGAGTTGTCCCTGGCAAAATTCTTAGAAAAAAGCCACTCTGATAGGGAAACAAATACAGCTGCAGAAAAAAAAAAAAGAAAAAAAAAAAAAGAAAAAAAAAAGGGTGAAAGGGTGGCGCAGCGCTAAGTGGCGACGCGTTCTCCCGCTCTCCCCGGGGAGAGCAGCCCGAATTTCACGGAGAGAAATCTGCCGTGACTTAAAGTAAAATCTGAGCGCTTTGATTTGTTGCTTTACAAGATTCAGCGCTATATAAATTCCATACATTATTATTATTATTAAGAAAAACAACAACCAACCCAACCAACCCCAAACCATCTAACCAACCGCTTATCCATCCATCCATCCATCCATCCATCCATCCATCCATCCATCCATCCATCCATCCATCCATCCATCCATCCATCCATCCATCCAATCAACCAACTATCCACCCACCCACCCAACCATCCACCCACCCACCCAACCAACCAAACATCCAACCAACCAACCAACCAACCAAACATCCAACCAACCAAACATCCAACCAACCAAACATCCAACCAACCAACCAATCAATCAACAAGCAACTGTACAACGATGACTCTTCAGTTCATTCTCTCGTGTTCAGCAAAAATGTAAAAACAAACAAACAATCCGAAACAACCCCCCACCACACACACGATAGATAGGTAGGTATATAGGTAGGTAGGCAAGTGAGAAGATAGGTAGGTATGTAGGTAGATAGATAGATATGAAGGTAGATAGATAGGTAGATAGATAGGAAAGTAGGTAAGTAGGTAGGTAGGTATGGAAAAAAGATAGAAAGCTAAATAGGTAGGTAGGCAGATAGACAGACAACAGACACGTTGGTAGGTAGGCAGGTAGGTAGGTAAGTAGGTTGGTAAGTAAGTAGATAGATAGACAGGTAGATAGATAGGTAGTTAGATAGATAGACAGCTAGATAGATGAATGGATAGACAGACAGACAGACAGACAGACAGACAGATGGAACGAACGAGGAACGAAAGAAAAAACCAACAACAACACCCTAAACCGTTGATACAAGACCGAACACATCACTCCACCACGTCCATACACACACGCGCGTGTGTTTTAAAAGAAAGAAAGAAAGAAAAAATAATAAACAGAAATTAATATTGATTACCAGTCTGGGAAGAAAAGTGGAAATTAAAGACGACGAAATTGAAGACACCATGCAGGCATTAAGTTTCAGACCAATCCCAATGTTGTTTGGTTAAAAAACAAAAAAACAAAACAAAACAAAAAAACACCAGACAATTTACAGCACTCGTTAGCAGACTCCTCATTGGAATATACCAGAATGAACGCAAGACTTCCTCGATTAGTTTCAACTAGGCTGCACACCAGTATCAATTTGGGGGTCATGTAGTATCTTCTATAGAGTGCGAGTGGAAAAAAAAATGTTGGTGATTTTCACAGATTTTTTAAGCATGAAAAAAAAAGGACTGTGCACTTGTTTTGGGGATTGAGGACATAGAGCAATACCAGGTAGTCACGAGAAAGTTGGAAATAATCGTCAAATGAGGATTGCCTGTATTCCTACAGCGTTGACCCCCGCGCATGCATATTGCGGTAAGGAAGCTAGTAGACGACAAAGGACTGAGGGGGTACAGTGTTTGCTGAAAAATCCCCCCCAAAAATTCAAACCTACCAAATTTGTTCAAAATCACATGAGTTTTGAGTCAGAGGCTAGTCTTTCACAAAAAGTGGTTTTTATTTCTGTAGATGCCTTGGTACGTGCGGTATGAATATAAGAGTCACAAAGAAAAACAGAAGGAAAAAGAGTGATTTTTTTTAATACCGGTGTGCAGCCCTAGGGGGAAAAACAACCGCACGTGCGTGAATACGTGCATGAGCTGTCTTGTGTGGTGTGTGGCTGTGGTGGGGGTTGTTGTTGGTGGTGGTGGTGTGTGTGTGGTGGTGGGGGTTGTTGTTGTTGTTGGTGGTGGTGGTGGTGTGTGTGTGGTGGGGGTTGGTGGTGGTGGTGGTGTGTGTGTGTGTGTGTGAGGGTGGTGGGTGGTGGTGGGGGTGGTAAGCCATCTATCTAGGTACGAAAATGTCTTGATTATAATATTGAACTACATTATTATAGTGTGTGGCGTGTGTGTATGTGCGTGTGTGTGTGAGTGTGTGTGCGTGTGTGTGTGTGTGTGTGTGTGTGTGTGTGTGTGTGTATGTGTGTGTGTGTTGTGTGCGCGCCCTTGTGAACTCATATTTGGATGTATTATATGTGTGCACAAGCATGGATATGTGCGACCTTGTTTTATTAATATTAATTACCTTATGCATCTTTTTTCCATGTTAATGTGTGTGTGTGTTTGTGTGTGCTCGTTTAGCGTTGGCACATGTACGTGTGCATATGTGTGCGCACGCTTTGAGCTTGCGACATGCATGCATGAAAAAAAATGGAGATACGTGATCACAAATGTTGTACGTTGTCTTCTTGCTATAATTTTACTGTTATCATAATAAATGCTATTCTCCATGACAAATATGTGTGTGCGTGCGATCGTGCGCGCGCGCGCGTGTGTGTGTGCACGCGTTTTTATACTCAAAGGATATGCTTGAGAACAATTCATAAAATTAATGTTGTTGTTTATATATCTACTTCATGCATAATCATAAAATGTGTATGTGTGTGTGCGTGCATGCGCGCGCAAGTGTGTGTGTGTGTGAGCACGCGTTTTTATGCTCAAGGATATGCTCTAGGACAATTCATAAAATTACTGTTGTTGTTTACATATATATCTGTTTCATGCATTATTCTTCATAAAAATGTTTTTATTTTATTCTTTTATTTCGAGGATAATGGAATAAGCACTTACGTCATGTGATGTGTGTGTATGTGTGTTTGCGTGCATGTGTGTGTGCGTGTGTGCGCGCGTGTGTGTGTGCGCGTGTGTGTGTGCGCGCGTGCGTGTGTATGTATGTTCGTGCATGTGTGTGTGCAGGCTATGAAGATACTGTCGAAGAAGAAGCTGATGAAGAAGGCAGGCTTTTTCCGTGAGTTGGTGGCATGCATGGCAAGAGTGTTGGCGAGCGTGTCCGTCCTCTTTGGGTTGTCGGACAATGCTCTTTGCTTGATCTGTTTATCAGTGCATGCATATCTTTTTTTAATATGTCTGTCTGTGTATATGTGTGTATGTTTGTTTGCCTGTATGCCTAATCTTTTAAATTTTTACAAATAAAAAAATATTATTCTTTTATTTCGAGGATTATGGAATGAGCACTCGTGTGCTTTTAATTTTTTTTAAAATTACATACCGTCCCCGTGTGTCTGCATGTCTTTTCTGTATCTCTGTCTATCTGTCTGTCTGGTTGCCTCTGTAGGTCTGACTTTCTTTCCGTATTTTTATTTTTTGGTGGTTTGTGTCTTTGTGTCTGTGTGTTGTACAATGTGTGTGTATGTCTATGTGTAGTGTGTGAAATGTGCGTGTGTAGTGTGCGTGCGTGCGTGCGTGTGTGTGTAGTGTGTGTGTGTGTGTGTGTGTGTGTTTGGAGTGTATGTGTGATGTGTGTAGTGTGTGTGGGCCAATGTGTGTGTAGTATGTGCATGTATGAATGTATGTGTGTGTGTTCGTCTGTTTTCTATCCCCCCCCCCTCCCTTTCTATATCATCTCACCACCTTAAGACATGAAGATTTCTATTTTGTTTTGTAATGCGCTCAATAAATCAAACCTTCCTTCCTTCCTTCCTTCTTTCCTTCCTTTCTTCCTTCCTTCCTTCCTTCCTTCTCTCACTCACTCACTCGCTCACTCACTCACTCACTCACTCACTCACTCACTCCCTCACTCGCTCACTCACTCACTCGCTCACTCGCTCACTCACTCACTCACTCGCTCACTCACATCGCTCATTCACTCACTCACTCCCTCCCTCCCTCCCTCACTCGCTCACTCACTCACTCATTCGCTCACTCACTCACTCACTCACTCTCACCTTTACCTTTACCTGTGTCCCTTCAGGGCGGATTCGGCCGGTGCGGGACGGGAAGGGTCCGTGCCCATCACCTAACCACATGAAGATTTCTATTTTGAAACACATTCAACATAAATCAAACCTTGCTTCCTTGCTTCCTTGCTTGCTTCCTTGCGTCCTTCCTCCCTCCCTCCCTCCCTCCCTTCCTCCCTCCCTCTCTCTCTCCCTTCCTTCCTTCCTTCCTTCCTCCCACCCTCCTTCCTTCCTTCCTTACTTCCTTCCTTCATCCATTCATTCATTTTTCCTTTATTCCTTCCTTCCTTCCTTCATTCATTCATTTATTCATTTTTTCCTTGATTCCTTCCTTCCTTCCTTCCTTCATCCATTCCTTATTCCTTCCTTCCTTCCTTCCTTCCTCCCTCCCTTCCTTCCTTCCTTCCTTCCTTCCTTCCTTCCTTCCTTCCTTCCTTCCTTCCTTCCTTCCTTCCTTCCTTCCTCCTTCCTTCCTTCCTTCCTTCCTTCCTTCCTTCCTTCCTTCCTTCCTTCCTTCCTTCCTTCCTTCCTTCCTTCCTTCCTTCCTTCCTTTCCTTCCTTCCTCCTTCCTTCCTTCCTTCCTTCCTTCCTTCCTTCCTTCCTTCCTTCCTTCCTTCCTTCCTTCCTTCCTTCCTTCCTTCCTTCCTTCCTTCCTTCCTTCCTTCCTTCCTTCCTTCCTTCCTTCCTTCCTTCCTTCCTTCCTTCCTTCCTTCCTTCCTTCCTTCCTTCCTTCCTTCCTTCCTTCCTTCCTTCCTTCCTTCCTTCCTTCCTTCCTTCCTTCCTTCCTTCCTTCCTTCCTTCCTTCCTTCCTTCCTTCCTTCCTTCCTTCCTTCCTTCCTTCCTTCCTTCCTTCCTTCCTTCCTTCCTTCCTTCCTTCCTTCCTTCCTTCCTTCCTTCCTTCCTTCCTTCCTTCCTTCCTTCCTTCCTTCCTTCCTTCCTTCCTTCCTTCCTTCCTTCCTTCTTCCTTCCTTCACTCACTCACTCACTCACTCACTCACTCTCACCTTTACTTTTACCTGTGTCCCTTTCAGGGCGGATTCGGCCGGTGCGGGACGGGAAGGGTCCGGTGCCCATCACCTAACCACATGAAGATTTCTATTTTGAAACACATTCAGCATAAATCAAACCTTGCTTCCTTGCTTCCTTCCTTCCTTCCTCCCTCCCTTCCTCTCTCCCTCCCTTCCTTCCTTCCTTCCTTTATTCATTCATTTATTCATTTTTCCTTTAATTCCTTCCTTCCTTCCTCCCACCCTCCTTCCTTCCTAACTTCTTTCATTCATTCATTTATTCATTTTTTCCTTAATTCCTTCATTCATTCCTTCTTTCCTTCCTTCCTTCCTCCCTCCCACCCTCCTTCCTTCCTTACTTCCTTCATTCATTTATTCATTTTTTCCTTACTTCCTTCCTTCACTCACTCACTCACTCACTCACTCACTCACTCACTCACTCACTCACTCACTCACTCACTCACTCACTCACTCACTCTCTCCCTCCCTCCCTCCCTCCCTCTTTCCCTCCCTTCCTCCCTTCCTTCCTCCCTCCCTCCCACACTCCCTCCCTCTCTCCCTCACTCCCTCACTCCCTCCCTCTCTATCTCTCACCTTTACCTTTACCTTTTACCTGTGTCCCTTTCAGGGCGGATTCGGCCGGTGCGGGACGGTAAGGGTCCGGTGCCCACCAGCCCCTTGGAGAGGGTGTACCGGGAGATCGCCATCCTGAAGAAGCTGGACCACCCCAACGTGGTCCGCCTGGTGGAGGTCCTGGATGACCCTGAGGAGGACCACCTCTACCTGGGTAAGATGAGGGAGGAGAGGGGGAGATGGGGGTGGGGTGGGGTGGGGGAGGGGTGGGGGTGGAGGGATGGGGGGGAGGTGGGGGAGGGGTGGGGTGGGGGTGAGGTGGGGAAGAAGAGTGGGGAGGAGGGAGAGTGGGGGAGGAGGGAGAGTGGGGGGGAGGAGGAGGAGTGGAGAGAGAGGGGGGAGGAGGGGAGAGTGGAGAGAGAGGGGTGATGGAGAGGGAGTGGGGGAGAGGGGAAGGGAGGGAGGGAGAGGGGTGGGGGAGAGGGGGAAGAGAGAGGGGTGGGGAAGAGGAGGGAAGAGAAAGGGAGAAGATAGAGGAAGGATGGAGAGAGCAGGGTTAAGGAGAAGGAGGGTGTGAGAGGGAGAGAGAGAGAGGGGAGAGGGAGGGAGGGGGAGAAAGAGAGGTAGAGAGAGGAAGAGAGTGGGGGAGAGAAAGAAAGAAAGAAAGAAAGAGAAAGAGAGAGACAGAGAGAGAATGGGGAGGGGAGGGAGGCCTGTATTTTTTTAATCCTCAAACCGCAAGGCGCAAACTTGTCTAAGGGATTTTAATCACGTAAAGTTAAGATCATTAGCCTGCTTAAAAAATTAATATTCCCCATTTCTTCTATGTCAATTAGCAGTATTAGAACTATTACCTAAGTCAAATTAATCAGGCAGGTACTCCCCCCCCCCTCCCACACATTCATTTTCATCCATGCTCAAAGTGACAGAATTATTTCCAGATTTAGAACTGATACTGAGGATTTATATCTGATATCAAAATGTTGTAATTGCTATCTCCAGCCCTTTTTGGGCCCAAAAAGGATTGAGCCAGTAATTGCTACGGTAGAGTTGTAATCTTTTCGTGGATGGAAGCAAGATTGCTTGAATACTTGACTGATGTAGTTCGGGACTTGTATTTTTTTTTACCATCAGTTGTTGCAATGAGGAAATAACGGTAAAGCTGTTTGATGTCGAAAATCAAAGTTAATCTGATGTAACTGCCAGTGCGGATAATGTCGACGAACCAAATGTTATGACTTTTTATGAGATGGGTGCACAAATCAAACACAAACACATACACACAGACGCCGCACGCACGCACACACGACTCACGCACACACACACACACACCCACCACTCACACACACTCACACACACGCACGCGCGCGCACACACACGCAAACATACACACACACTTATGAAAAAGGACCAGAAAAAAAAATCAACAACTGATGAAAGAATACGAAAGCAAAAAGAAACTGCAAAACAGGTTAACTAACACACAAATAAAAAAAAAAATGACATAATAATATAAACAGTCAGACAAACAAACAAAACATTAAAGAAAGCAACCAATCACAGACCAACCGACACCCCCAAGAATGTAAAATAACAATAAAACGTATAAAGTATGTAACAAACAGTAAACAAACAAAAAAACCCCACCAACTCTATCCCCACCCCCAAAGAAATACAGACTAACTAGAATAAAGAAAAGCGCTTCGATTTGTTTGCTTTTTTACAAGATTCAGCGCTATATAGATTCCATATATTATTATTATTATTATTAAAAGCAAACAAACAAACAAACAAACGAAATCAAATGAAGATGAAACAAGCAGATTTTGTTCTTGTAGTTTTTGGTGTGTTTGCAAGTTGCAAGTTTAGGTATTATTTAGCAGGTTTTTGACGTATATTGTTTAATTCCTCTTAAGTCGGAAATAGTCGACGTCATCGGCAATATTAGCATTTTTTTCTGCTCCAGGTAAAACAAAAAAAGAAAAACAACCAACCAACCAAACAAACACAAAAATAAACAAAAACAAAACTGACCACTTGTCAGGTAATAATGGACAGTCAACGTACGTCATCTTTTTATCAGGAGAAAACGGTAAAGGTAAAGGTGTTCCATAACCTCTTATATGTGGTCGTTGAGGAGTAAGGCATCAGAGACCTCAACTTCTCAAGGGGCCAGCATGTTGAGGGCGACGCCCATCAGTAGAAGGGGGGGGGGCGGGGGGGGGCAACATGTAGACCTTTTTCAGCTTAAAAAAAGTGGATATTTCCGCTGACGTCAATAT
>CM054157.1:6713426-6733426 GCA_028751875.1 Rapana venosa
TCTCTGTCTGTCTGCCTCTGTGTGTGTGTGTGTGTGTGTCTCTCTCTCTCTCTCTCCCTCACTCTCTCTCTGTCTTCTCTCTCTCTCTCTCTCTCTCTGTCCTCTCTTTCTCTCTTTCTCTTTCTCTCTCTCTCTCTCTCTCTCTCTCTCTCTCTCTCTCTCTCTCTCTCTCTCTCTCTCTCTCTCTCTCTTCTCTCTGACTGTTGGTCTGTTTGTCTGTCTGTACTGTCTGTCTGTCTGTCTCGCTCTCTGTCTGTACTGTCTGTCTGTCTGTCTGTCTCGCTCTCTTTCTCTCTCTATCTCTCGCCCTCCCGCTCTCACTGTGTCTGTCTGTCTGCCTGTCTGTCTCTCTCTGTCTCTGTATGTATGTCTGTATGTATGTATGTCTCTATGTCTGTCTGCCTGTCTGTCTCCCTCCCTCCCTCCCTCCCTCTCTCCTTCCTCCCTCCCTCCCTCCCTCGTCTTTCTCTCCAAATTATTTTGTCATGGGAACGTTGTTGAATATGGTACTGCATCATGCTATTATTGTTGATGTGTGTTGACGTATAATTATTGTTGATGTGTGTTGACGCATTGTTAATGTTGATGCATGCTTTACGCATTACTATTGCTGATGTATGTTTTACACATTATATATTGTTGATGTATGTTTGACGCATTATTATTGCTGATGTATGTTTGACGCATTATTATCATTATTGTTGATGTGTCATTGTTATGTTGGGACAGTACATCACCAGCACATCATTCACCGGGATGTCAAGCCCTCCAATCTGTTGCTAGGCGACGATGACCACATCAAGGTAATGGCGGGAGGGGGGGGGGGGGGGACGGGGGGAAGGGGCCACTGGGGCAGTGGATTTTTATCTATGCTTGATTGTCTGTTCATGGGTTTATTATGGCTATTTGTGCGTGTGTGTGGGGGTCGGTGGGTTGGAGTAGGGGTGCTGTTGTATGTGTGTGTGTGTAGTGTGTGTTGGGGGGGGGGTGTTGTGTTGTGGTGTGTGTTGTGTGTGTGATGGGGGTGCTGTTGTATGTGTGTGTGTAGTGTGTGTTGTGTTGTAAGTGTTGTGTTGTGGTGTGTGTTGTGGTGTGGGGTGGTGTGTGTGTGTGTGTTGTGTATGTGTGTGTGTGAGAAAGTCAAGTCAGTTTTTTTATTTCCACATGGCACATTGAATAAGCAAGCATCTGCTTGATTCAGATTCAGATTCAGATTCAGATTCAGAATATTTTATTGCCATTTAAGTCATGTAGAATTATTTGACACAACAAAAACATCAACTATAATTATCTATTTTGGCTAAAAGTGATGTACACTAAAAAACATGTTGTATTCTACTTCTCTTTCTCTCTTTTTTCAAAACACTCATACACATATCTGATGATATCTGCTTGATATATATCAACTGTGATTATGTCACTTAATTTATGTACACAGTTTTTGCGTTCTTTGTCTCTCGTTTTGATTTTTAATAACAAATTATTTCTGAGTTCATCATATAAAATGCATTCATCAAGTAAATGAAATTCATCTTCAATTTTGTTACAGTGTCTACATTTTCTGTCCTCTCTGGATATATTTTGGTGTCTCCCTTTCTCTATCATTAAATTGTGACAGCTTGTGCGAAATTTACAATATGTCTTCTTATGAGTTTTGTTTTCATAGTTTACTAAGTATGGTTCCAATCTGTATTCTTTGGTAGCAAAATCATAAAATTTTAGTTTTGCAAACTCTTTCTTCTTGCTTGTGTGTGTGTGTGTGTGTGTGTGTGTGTGTGTGTGTGTGTGTGTGTGCGTGCGTGTATGCGTACGCGCGCAAGTGTTTGTGTGTGTATGTGTGTGTCTGTGTGAACCATAACTATATGACCATAATTGTCTCATGTAAAGTCGCCCCCCCCCCCATCTCTCTCTCTCTCTCTCTCTCTCTCTCTCTCTCTCTCTCTCTCTCTCTCTCTCTCTCTAACATAGTTTCAGTAAAAAGGAAGGAGGTAAAGGAGTCCCATAACCTATAAGGTCGTAGGGGACCGAGGCGTCAGAGACCTCACTTCTCTAGGGCCAGCATATTGAGGGCGGCGCCCATCTCCTCTCCCTCGCTGCTTTACCTTCCCTGACCCTAAAGAGGGCAGGTACCCATTTACAGCTGGGTGAACTGGGGGAACTGTACTGAAGCCAAGGCGCGCAAACGCACCTAGTTTCAGTATGATGTTTAATTTACAATGTCACAACAAAGTTTCACAGTGACGTATAATTAAGATTGACGTCATTCCATCACGTCATTAGAATACCCCCCTCCCCCCTCACCTCAGAAAGGCGAAAGCCGAAATATCAGGGAACATCTATATATGCTGGTGGTTCTTTTACTTTGTGATATATATATATATATATATATATATATATATATATATATATATATATATAAGCGCTTCGATTTGTTTGCTTTACAAAACTCAGCGCTATGTAAATTCCATATATTATGATTATGATGATGATAATGATTATGATGATGTTGATAATGATTATGATTATGATCATTACATAATTATATCCTATACTTGCCAGTTTTCATATATTCTTTCTTTCGGGTATTTTTTTAAAAATTTCGTTATTACATTTACCTAAAATTTTACCATAACCGTTGTGCTTTTTTTTTTTTTTTTTAAATAACTTCATTTTTTTTTCATCATCTTAATTTACTTCATATTCTCATTCTTAGTCATTATTCATTTTCTCTTAATTCTTCATTCATTTATCCTTTTTTTTTCTCTCTCACCTATTTGAACGGTTAGTTGATCTATTCATATATATTTTTTTGTTTCTTTATCGATGATTTATGCATGCAAGTCCTTCGGATGAGACTATAAACCGAGGCCCCGTGTGCGAACGCATGCAGAACATCTTGCGCACACGTTAAAGCCTGTTCCGCCTTTCGAAAGAGCAGGCCATTGTGTGCCGGTGGGAACAGATGACAAAATGGAGAAAACGGCATACACACGGGAACTGAATGTAAAATAAGCACATGAGTGATTATTCCGTTATCCTTTAAAAAAAAAATCAACTGAGCGCTTTGATTCGTTGCTTTACAAGATTCAGCGCTATATAAATTCCATACATTATTATTATTATTATTATCATCATTATCGTTATTATTATTGTTACTACTGTTATTATTATTATTATTATCATTATGATTATCATTATCATCACCATTATCATTAATATCGTTTTTTGTTTTGTTTTATTATTATTATTATTATTATTATTATTATTATTATTATTATTATTATTATTATTATTATTATTATTTACTGTGTCTGTTGTTGTTGATGTTGATGCTGGTGCTGGCAGATCGCAGACTTTGGTGTGAGCAACGAGTTTGACGGGAAGGACGCGTTTCTGTCCAACACTGCCGGCACCCCAGCCTTCATGGCTCCTGAAACACTGCAAGGTGATTGTGGTGATGGTTTTATTATTATTTTTTTAATAAAATTTATACCACTTTTAAGTCACGAGATTTCTCTGCGTGAAATTCGGGCTGCTCTCCCTGGGGAAGAGCGCGTCGCCACAAGAGCAGCGCCACCTTTTTTTCTTCTTTTTCTTTTGGTCTGCAACTGTATTTGTTTCCCTATCAGAGTGGCTTTTTTCTAAGAATTTTGCCAGGGACAACTCTCTTGTTGCCGTGGGTTCTTTTACGTATGCTGAAAATTTTGTGTAACACACGGGACCTCGGTTTATCGTCTCATCCGAAAGACTAACGCCCAGACCACCACTCATGGTCTAATGGATGGGGGAAAAAAGTTCTGGCCCAAACGGGATTCGAACCACGCACACACCCGACCCGGACTTTTCGCATCTAGACAGGCGCGTTACCTCTAGACCACCGATCCACCAGATGGTGGTGATGGTGGTGGTGGTGGTGGTGGTGGTGGTAGTGGTGGTGAGGATGGTGGTGGTGGTGGTGAGGATGGTGGTGGTGGGGGGGGGATTGGTGAAGGGGATGGTGGTGGTGATGATGATGTTGCCTTTCTGTCCAACACTGCCGGCACCCCGGCATTCATGGCTCCTGAAACTATGCAAGGTGATTGTGGTGATGAGGATGGTGGTGGTGATGATGATTGGTGGTGGTGATAGTTGTGGTGATGGTGGTGGTGGTGATGATGGTGGTGGTGGTGGTGGGGGGGGATGATTGGGTGGTGGTGGTGGTGGGGGGTTGTGGTGGGGGGGATGATGGTGGTGTTGGTGGTGGTGATGGTGGTGGTGGTGAGGATGGTGGTGGTGGTGGTGATGGTGGTGGTGGTGATGATGGGTGGTGGTGGTGGTGTGATGAGTGGTGGTGGTGGTGAGGATGGTGGTGGTGGTGGTGGTGAGGATGGTGGTGGTGGGGGTGGTGGTGGTGGTGGGTGGTGGTGATGGTGGTGGTTGTGGTGGTGGGTGGTGGTGGTGGTGGTGGTGATGGTGGTGGTGGTGGTGATGATGGTGGTGGTGGTGATGATGGTGGTGGGGGTGGGTGAGGTGGTGGTGGTGGTGGGCTGGTGGTGGTGGTGATGGGGATGGGGACGATGATGATGATGATGATGATGGTGGTGAGGATGGTGGTGGTGTGATGGTGGTGGTGGTGGTGGTGGTGGTGATGGTGATGGGGATGGGGACGATGATGATGATGATGATGGTGGTGAGGATGGTGGTGGTGATGGTGGTGGTGGTGGTGTGTGGTGATGGTGGTGATGTAATGATGATGATGATGGTGGTGATGATGGTAATGATGGTGGTGGGGGTGGGTGAGGGTGGTGGTGGTGGTGGGCTGGTGGTGGTGGTGGTTATGGTGGTGATAGTGATGGGGTGGTTGGTGGTGATGGTGGTGGTGGGGTGGTGATGGTGGTGGTGGTGGTGGTGATGGTGGTGGGTGGGGGTGGTGGTGGTGGTGGGGGTGGGGTGGGGTGGTGATGTGATGGGGGTGGTGATGGTGGCGTTGGTGGTGATGATGGTGGTGGTGGTGATGATGGTGGTGGTGTGTGTGGTGGCGGTGTGGTGGTGGCGGGTGGGGATGGTGGTGGGGTTGGTGAGGATGGTGGTGGGGGTGGGGGGTTGGTGATGGTGGTGTGGGTGATGGTTGCGGTGAGGATGATGGATGGTGGTGGTGGTGGGGTGGTGGTGGTGGTGGGGAGTTGGTGGTGGTGGTGGTGATGATGATGGTGGTGTGCCTGCTAAAAAGACTGTACTGAAACAAGGCACGATGTCCACAAAGCAATGGTTATGAAATATAATTCATAAACATAAATAAATCACTAAGTAATGCCAAACCAGGAACTCAACACCAGTCAGAGTAAGGCTAAAAGTAAAATGTCTTGCTATTAATGCCACACACACACACACACACACACACACACACACACACACAACACACACACACACACACACTACACACACACACACACACACACACACACACACACACACACACACACCAAAACGAGAAGAAAGTCAGAAAAGAAAGACAGAAAACTGGGGAAAAGACGATGAAAGAGGCTAGGCTGGAACTGACTGGGTCTGAATCCTCAGCTTCCTTCACCCCCCAGTCTGTAAACAGCACAGGTAAATACTGTCAGTAAGACAGTTCACAGACATTATCCAACGGAGAGAGAGAGAAAGAGAGAGAGAGAGAGAGAGGGGGGGGGGTAGGGAGAGAGAGAGATTTTGAAATTGGAATCGAAGTTAATTCAGTGTAGGCCCATAGCCCCTTCTGAATGTGGGTACAGATAAACATCACACAAGTAACACAAAAACACATAATCGCACAGAGAGAGAGAGAGAGAGAGAGAGAGAGAGAGAGAGAGAGAGAGAGAGAGAGAGAGAGAGAGAACTGGAACTCGAATTCGAATGATTTATTCACAAAAAGGCCATTGGCCCATAGATGAAGGGGGTTGCCGAACTGCTTAGTATTTTGGTGGAGGGTAAAAGCAATAGTAACGACAAAATGTTACTGTATAACAAAAAGTCAGCTACAAAAAAAAAATTCTTTCCCCATAGAAAGACTTTTTTTAAAAAAGATAACGATTCTCTCCCACGCCGAAGTTGGATGCCGCTGGGCCTGACTTGTCAGGAGCTTAACGGCAGCGTGACGCATTTTCGCTCATATGACAGACAACAATAGTTGCTGTCTGAGCGTTCGAAGAAGAAGAAGGAAAAGAGGAGGAGGAGGAGGAGGAGGAGGAGGAGAAGAAGAAGAAGAAGAAGAAGAAGAAGAAGAAGAAGAGGGAGGAGGAGGAGGAGGAATGCAAAGAAGAAGATGAAGGAGGAGGAGGAGACGAAAACAAGAAGGAAGAAGTAGCAGCAGCAGCAGCAGCAGCAGCAGCAGCAGCAGCAGCAGCAGCAGTAGTAGTAGTAGTAGTAGTAGTAGTAGTAGTAGTAGAAGGAGAAGAAGGAAGTAGTAGTAGTAGTAGAAGTAGAGCAGCAGCAACAACAACAATATCTATAAAAGCGGAGTGTGTGTGTGTGTGTGTGTGTGTGATTTTGTGCTTCCGTGTGTGTGTTGTGTGCGTGTGTGTATATATGTTTTTATGCGTGTGTGTATGTATGTGTGCATGTGTGTATGTATGTGTGCATGTATGTGTGCATGTGTGTGTATGTGTGTGCGTGTGTGTGTATGTGTGTGCGTATGTGTGTGCGTGTGTGTGTATGTGTGTGCATGCGTGTGTGTATATATGTGTGCATGCGTGTGTGTATGTATGTGTGCATGTGTGTGTATGTGTGCATGTGTGTGTGTGTATGTGTACATGTATGTGTGTATGTGTGCATGTGTGTAGTGTGTGCGTGTGTGTGTGTGTGTATGTGTGTGCGCGCGTTTGTGTGTATGTATATGTGCATGCGTGCGTGTGTATGTGTGTGTTTGTGCAGAGAACCACCCCCAGTTCTACGGCAAGGCGCTGGACATTTGGGCCATGGGGGTCACCCTGTACTGCTTTGTCTTTGGACGGGTAGGTCATCCACCCGTGTTGTCAGCCTCTTTTAATATGTGTATATACCCTGGGGTACGGGGTAGCTCAGTGGTCGGAGCACTCGCTTTCCCACCCAGCCAAGTTAAGCAACGTCGAGCGTGGTTACCAGTTGGATGGGTGACCGTTTTCGCGCCTTGGCTTCAGTACAGTTCCCCCAGTTCACCCAGCTGTAAATGGGTACCTGCCCTCTTTAGGGTCAGGGAAGGTAAAGCAGCGAGGGAGAGGAGATGGGCGCCGCCCTCAATATGCTGGCCCTAGAGAAGAGAGGTCTCTGACGCCTCGCTCCCCTACGACCTTAATAATAGGTTATTGGACACCTTTACCTTTACCTTTTATACCCTGGGGCTGGTTGTCTTATATGTTGGTTTTTTTTGTTTTTTTTTGTTTTTTGTCTTTCGTGCGGGCGAGGTTGATAGAACGTGCTAGCGTGAAATTTAATGTGAAGCACTGACTTGTGCGCAAGTTCGCGCGTGTGTAAAGGCTGGTGAGAGAGAGAGAGGGGTGTGTGACTGTTTTTTATTTATTTTTTAAATATTTTATTCTATTTTATATCGAGGATAATGAAATAACAATTCATGTGTTTTTTTACCTCCAGTCCCCGTGTGTATACAGTTATGTAAATTTTGTCACCCGTTCCCACCGGCACACGATGGCCTACTCTTGCGAAAAGCGGAACAGGATTTTAACGTGTGCGCAAGATGTTCTGCGTGCGTTCGCACACGGGGCCTCGGTTTATAGTATCATCCGAAGAGTGTGTGAGTGTGTGTGTGTGTGTGTGTGTGTGTGTGTGTGTGTGTGTGTGTGTGTGTTGTGCGTCAAAGTCAAAGTCAAACTTTTATTTTCAGATTGTACCTTGAATAAGCAGTGCATTTGCTTTTTTTCATGCGTTTGTGTATATGTGTGTTTGTGTTTGTGTGTATTTGTGCTTGTGTAAATGCTGGCGTGTGTATGTGTGTGTGTGTGTGTGTAAGTGTGCATGTGCTCGCGCGCACGTTGCGCAAGAACAGTAGAAAACAATGCCATAAAGTGCAGTACAATACAATACAACACAGTACGATAGAATGCAGTGCAAAACAATACATTCAATACAATGCAATACAGTACAATTGCAATACAATGCAATACAGTGAAATGCAATGAAATACAGTGCAAAAAAATGGGATACACACTTGTATTATACATTACTATACAATTATGCCGGGACATGTGCTATGTTGATATGATAACAACAATAACAACAGGATTCCCCTTTCTTCACCCTGACAGGTACCGTTTGAGGAGGAGTATGTTCTGGCCCTGCACAAGAAAATCCTCAAAGATAGCGTGGTCTTTCCTGCAAGGTTAGTTAGGCTGTGTGCTGTGTCGGGTGGGGGTGGGGGCGGAGGTGTGTGTGGGTGTATATTCGATTTGTTTGATTTTTACAAGATTCAGCGCTATATAATTCCATTTATTATTATTATTATTATTATTATTATTATTATTATTATTATTATTATTATTATTATTATTATAATTAGTAGTAGTACTATTATAATATGTGAGTGTGTGTGTGTGAGTATATGCGTGTGTATGTGCGTGTGTTTGTGTGAGTATGTGCGTGTGTATGTGTGTGTGTGTGGTGTGTGCGTACGTACGTGTATGTGTGTAGGTGTGCATATGTGTATGTGCTCGTGTGGGTGCGTGGTTGGGTGAAGAGAGACAGACAGCCTGACAGACCATATGACGGACCGACTGACGGACCGACTGACTGACAGTCTGACAACCAGAGCGATAAAAATGTAAAACAAAAACCTCTCAACTGTAAAAATCCATTTACTTTACCACAGGACAGATTCTGCAGATTAGAACTGCGTTAACTGATGAAAACGCGCGAAGTCTTACCAGTGATACACATTTTCACGTGTACAAAGCTTTATCTTTTATTTCATTCATATGAGAACAGATTGTTGCATACTGCACCCGTTGAAATGTGACACCCTGGTGAATATAAACATGAAGATTAGTCGCTACAAAAATGACGGGATAGCCCAGTGATCAGAGCACTCACTTTCCCCCAGTCAAGGTTAAGCAGCGCCTTGGCTTCAGTACAATCCCCCGGTTCACCCAGCTGTAAATGGGTGCCTGCCCTCTTTAGGGTCAGGGAAGGTAAAGCAGCGAGGGAGAGGAGATGGGCGCCGCCCTCAATATGTTGGCCCCTAGAGAAGTGAGGTCTCAAACGCCTCGCTTCCCTACGACCTTACAGGTTATGGGACACCAGTACCTTTACCATTACAAAAATGACATTAAAACAGAACCATCTAATATGCCGTAGATCCAAAATCACATCCTTGATATTGTGTCCCAGTGTTCTGAAACATGTGTACGGTTTTCCTACATTGTTAGTGGGCTGTTCGCTAAAACGCTAGTACCACCATACATGCGGACACTTTTAAGATGCACATGTCATCCATGGCATTTTGTATGTAGAGAAATGTAAATGAATCGTTTGACCTTAAGCAGCGTGATACCTACATGACTTGTAAGTCGAATCATTTCTTCCTTTTCTTCTTCTTCTTCTTCTTCTTCTTCTTCTTCTTCTTCTTCTTCTTCTTCTTCTTCTTCTTCTTCTTCTTCTTTTTGCATTCTTCTTCTTCTTCTTCTTCTTCTTCTTCTTCTTCTTCTTCTTCTTCTTCTTCTTCTTCTTCTTCTTCTTCTTCATTCTTTGCATTCTTCTTCTTCTTCTTTCTTCTCTTCTTCTTCTTCTTCTTTCTTCTTCTTCTTCTTCTTCTTCTTCTCTTTTCTTTTCTTCTTCTTCTTCTTCTTCTTCTTCTTCTTTTTCTTCTTCTTCTTCATTCTTCTTTGCTTCTCTTTCTTCTTCTTCTTCTTCTTTGCATTCTTCTTCTTCTTCTTCTTCTTTCTTCTTTGCTTCTTCTTCTTCTTCTTTCTTCTTCTTCTTCTTCTTCTTCTTCTTCTTCTTCTTCTTTCTTCTTCGCATTCTTCTTCTTCTTCTTCTTTTTCTTCTTCTTCTTCTTCTTCTTCTTCTTCTTCTTCTTCTTCCTTCTTTTCTTCTTTTCTTCTTCTTCTTCTTCTTCTTCTTCGCTTCTTCTTCGCAATTCTTCTTTTCTCTTCTTTGTCAACGCTCAGACAGCAACTATTTTGCTGTCTTATGAGCGAAAATGCGTCAAGACGACAAGTCAGGCAGCTCATCGATGGCAAAGAGAGAACCGTTATCTAAGCTTCTGGGGAAAAAAGCAGAAGAATGGACAAGAGGCCGAAACATACAGACAGACGGCGACAGAAAAAAGGAACAAGCATGCAGAAACAAAGAGGATGATAGAAAGTAGGACATTTCTGGCACAGAATTTCCAGACTGTGGGGGGATACTATTTATACTGACAGACTTGATTTTGAACAACATGATATCAATGTGACTTATAGTGTAAAAATTATCAGACTGGAGAATTACGTAGATTATTAAATTTTAGTGTTACAATCCTTTCATATAAACCACAATATTAAGTGTGAGATCATAGGCAGAGACACACAGAGAGGCAGAGAGATGTATTATTATTTTTATTTATTTATATCTTTATTTACAGGATAATGGAATAACACTCATGTGCTTTTTTACACCCAGGGTCCCCGGTGTATGCGATTTTGTAAATTTGTTATCTGTTCACGGCACACAATGGCTACTTGCGAAAAGCGGAACAGGATTTAACCTGTCCAAGATGTCTCTGCGTTCGCACAGGGCTCGTTTATGTTCTCCGAAGAAGGACTTTTGGGAGAGCGAGTCTGACTGATGTTAACTCCAGGGGACAATATCCCTCCTGAACGGAATCGAACCGGATCGTCAGATTGCCAGCGCATGTTCTGACCACTAGGCTATCCAGAGAGAAGAGAGAGAGAGGAGAGAGGAGAGAGTCATGAGATGGAGAGAGATGAGAGAGAGAGAGAGAGAGAGAGAGGTATATATTCTATAGGAAACAACGTCCTAAACTGTGGTATCTTTCATATTTGTTTTATCCTGTGAAAGTCTTTGTTCCCCCCCACCCACCCACCCCCGTTATGAAATAGCAACGCCCTAACACTGCGCTTTTCTGTGCAGCCCTAGCATAACTCCGGAACTGAGGAGTTTGATACTGCGCATGCTCGACAAAAACCCTGACACTCGGGTGACCTTGACTGAGGTGAAGGTAAGACAGAGATCATGATTGTCAAGGTTTAAAAAAAAAAAAAACTTGGCCAGTATGCAAGCCGTGTATGACATGTTTCCTAAGCATTTTAAGTCATTGATGAAAGTTGTTTTTTTGTGAAACTATAATGGGCTGCAATCTTCGGACTAATTGTTAGGTTGTTTCTACTATTGTTTTCAGTTTATTTAACTCTTAAAAAAAATCATTTTGATTGGCACACATATACAGTTCAGAACAAACAAATTAACTTTTCATCCAGACAACATTACATCATTTCCATTTTACAGGCGTACAAGGCTACTAGCTACACAAAGTACAATAAAGAATCAATCATTATTTTCGTTGTCAAGACAACATTTATAGATTACATATAGAGTTTTACTAATATTTTGAATTTATTTGATATATGAGTTTATTTAGCTCTTTACTTTAATCGACTTTAGCTAGGGGTAGAGAGTACCTGCTTTGTGCATTCAATGAAAGATTGAGTTACGAGTAACTTTATCAGTTCTCTTTTTCACGAGTGGTTTTCTTTTGATCCTAGATAACACGGAACATTTCAGCGACAAAATAACAGTCTTTCTCCGCATTCAAATCTTTTCTTTGTTCATAATGGGCTCAGAGTTCGTCCTTTTTGTTCAAACATATCCATTAAAAAAAAAAAAGAAATCGTGCATAATCAAATTTGCTACTTCCCTGAAGTCGGAATTTGGCTACCTTAATGGTGGGCAAAAACGGTCGCATACGGAAAAACTCAACATTGGTAAACCTTACCTTGGTATATATAGCCGAGGACCAAAAAGAAAACGCCAATATGTTCGCCTTAATTTTCATGGACACTTCTAAGAAATACCCTCTACTGCTCTTGTTTTCCTCCTCTTCTATTTTTTTTTCAACAAAATACCCTACTTATAATTGTTGTAAAGGTGTCCCATAACCTGTGTGGTTGTGGGGAGCGAGGCGTCAGAGACCTCAGCTTCTCTAGGGGCCAGCATATTGAAGGCGGCGCCCATCTCTTCTCCCTCGCTGCTTTACCTTCCCTGACCCTAAAGAGGGCAGGTACCCATTTACAGCTGGGTGAACTGGGGGACTGTACTGAAGCCAAGGCGCGCAAACGGTCCCCCATCCAAGTGGTAACCACGCTCGATACTGCTTAACCTTAGCTGGGGGGAAAGCGAGTGCTCTGACCACTGAGCTATCCCGTCCCCATGATTGTGTTATAGTGATAACAAGAAACAATGTTGCTTCTAAGAAAAGTCATATGATTATTTATGTTGCGTCTATGTATATCTCATGACAACTGAGATTAGAGATTGCTAAGGTTTTTTTTTTGTTTTTTTTATTTTCACGAATCTTAAGCTTAAAAAAATGCCATGGATGTCTGGCGGGAAGAGGGGGTGGGGGTGGGGTGGGGTGGAGAAATCCACCTGATTCCAACGATTTTCTTTTGGGTGGAACTGTCTTTGAGCTTACAGTGATGTTATGGCAGATCCATCTATTCCCAAAGGCAATTGGATCCTTATAGTTTTCACAAGATCTTGTCGCTTGTTCTCATGTCTATCGATTTTTCTTTTGTTTGGTCTATCAGAAAAGGTCAGGATAAGAGATTGAACTTTGCACACACACATACATTGCGCATACACGGGCGCGCCGCAAACACGCACGCACGCACGCGTGATCGTACACACACAAACTCACGTGCGCGCGCGCATGCACACACACACGCACGCTCGCTCGCTCGCTCGCTCACTCAATCACTCATTCACACACACTCACACACACACTCACACATACACTTGCGCGCACACATATACCCCCCCTCTCTCTGTTTCTTTCTCTGTCTCTGTCTCTGTTCCCCCCCCCCTCTCTCTCTCCCTCCCTCTCTCCCTCCTTCCTTCACTCCCTCCCTCCCTCACCACAAACCACATGACAGTTGCAACAACCAGAGAAGAAAAAGCCCAACCCATATCATATTATGGTTTGCACAGAATGTTGTTGAAGGAAGACGGTGTCGTTACAATACCCGGCATACTCTTCACAGGACAATACGTATGCCCACTTATATATATATATAATACGCTAGTCATATTATACATACACACATTTTTGTGACGGAAGACTCACACTTTGTTTTAACAACCCCGACCTAAATCGTACACTGTTGGTAACTGACTTCTTACAGTGTCAGTGCCACGACTTCTTACAGTGTCAGTGTCACAACTTCTTACAGTGTCAGTGTCACAACTTCTTACAGTGTCAGTGTCACAACTTCTTACAGTGTCAGTATCACTTCTTACAGTGTCACAACTTCTTACAGTGTCAGTGTCACGAATTCTTACAGTGTCAGTGCCATGACTTCTTTACAGTGTCAGTGCCACGACTTCTTACAGTGTCGGTGCCACAAATTCTTACAGTGTCAGTGTCCTGACTTCTTACAGTGTCAGTGTCCTGACTTCTTACAGTGTCATTGGCACAACTTCTTACAGTGTCAGCGCCATGACTTCTTACAGTATCAGTGCCATGACTTCTTACAGTGTCAGTGTCACAACTTATTACAGTGTCGGTGTCACAACTTCTTACAGTGTTAGTGTCACAACTTCTTACAGTGTCAGTGTCACAGCTTCTTACAGTGTCAGTGTCGCGACTTCTTACAGTGTCAGTGTCACGACTTCTTACAGTGTCAGTGCCATGACTTCTTACAGTGTCATAGTCACAACTTCTTACAGTGTCAGTGCCATGACTCTTTACAGTGTCATTGGCACAACTTCTTACAGTGTCATTGGCACAACTTCTTACAGTGTCAGTGCCCTGACTCCTTACAGTGTCAGTGCCATGACTTCTTACAGTGTCACTGTCAAGATTTCTTGCAGTGTCATTGGCACAACATTTTACAGTGTCATTGGCACAACTTCTTACAGTGTCAGTGTCACGACTTCTTACAGTGTCAGTGCCCTGACTCCTGTCAGTGTCACAACTTCTTACAGTGTCATTGGCACAACTTCTTACAGTGTCAGTGCCACAACTTCTTACAGTGTCAGTGTCACGACTTCTTACAGTGTCAGTGCCCTGACTCCTTACAGTGTCAGTGTCACAACTTCTTACAGTGTCATTGGCACAACTTCTTACAGTGTCACAGCTTCTTACAGTGGCAGTGCCCTGACTCCTTACAGTGTCAGTACCACAACTTACAGTGTCAGTGTCACAACTTCTTACCGTGTCATTGGCACAACTTTTTACAGTGTCAGTGCCACAACTTCTTACAGTGTCAGTGTCACAACTTCTTACAGTGTCAGTGCCCTGACTCCTGTCAGTGTCACAACTTCTTACAGTGTCAGTGCCACAACTTCTTACAGTGTCAGTGCCACAACTTCTTACAGTGTCACGACTTCTTACAGTGTCAGAGCCCTGACTCCTTACAGTGTCACAACTTCTTACAGTGTAATTGGCACAACTTCTTACAGTGTCAGTGCCACAACTTCTTACAGTGGCAGTGCCCTGACTCCTTACAGTGTCAGTGCCACAACTTCTTACAGTGGCAGTGCCCTGACTCCTTACAGTGTCAGTGTCACAACTTCTTACAGTGTCAGTGCCACAACTTCTTACAGTGTCAGTGTCACGACTTCTTACAGTGTCAGTGCCCTGACTCCTTACAGTGTCAGTGTCACAACTTCTTACAGTGTCATTGGCACAACTTCTTACAGTGTCACAGCTTCTTACAGTGGCAGTGCCCTGACTCCTTACAGTGTCAGTACCACAACTTACAGTGTCAGTGTCACAACTTCTTACCGTGTCATTGGCACAACTTTTTACAGTGTCAGTGCCACAACTTCTTACAGTGTCAGTGTCACAACTTCTTACAGTGTCAGTGCCCTGACTCCTGTCAGTGTCACAACTTCTTACAGTGTCAGTGCCACAACTTCTTACAGTGTCAGTGCCACAACTTCTTACAGTGTCACGACTTCTTACAGTGTCAGTGCCCTGACTCCTTACAGTGTCACAACTTCTTACAGTGTAATTGGCACAACTTCTTACAGTGTCAGTGCCACAACTTCTTACAGTGGCAGTGCCCTGACTCCTTACAGTGTCAGTGCCACAACTTCTTACAGTGGCAGTGCCCTGACTCCTTACAGTGTCAGTGTCACAACTTCTTACAGTGTCAGTGCCACAACTCCTTACAGTGTCAGTGTCACAACTTCTTACAGTGTCAGTGCCCTGACTCCTTACAGTGTCAGTGTCACAACTTCTTACAGTGTCATTGACACAACTTCTTACAGTGTCAGTTCCACAACTTCTTACAGTGTCATTGGCACAACTTCTTACAGTGTTAGTGCCACAACTTCTTACAGTATCAGTGCCAACACTTCTTACAGTGTCAGTGCCACAACTTCTTACAGTGTCATTGGCACAACGTCTTACAGTGTCAGTGCCAAAACTTCTTACAGTGTCATTGGCACAACTTCTTACAGTGTCAGTGTCATGACTTCTTACAGTGTCAGTGACATAACTTTTGGCTTTGTTAGTGCCATAACTTCTGGTTGTTTCGGTGTCATAACTTTTGGTTTTGGCAGTTGTCATTATTTTTTGCTTTGTCAGTGTCCTACCTTTTGGCTGTGTCATTGTCATAACTTCTGGCTGTGTCAGTGCTCTAACTCCTTAGTGTATCAGTGTCATACTGAATGTGTCACTGTGTCAATGCCATAACATTTGGCTGTCTCAGGGCCGTAATTTTTCTCAGTTTATCAGTGCCATATCTACTGTGTCAGTACTTCTGACTGTGTCAGTGCCTTAACTGCTGTGTCAGTACCATAACTTCTGACTCTGTCAGTGCCTTGACTGCTGTGTCAGTACCATAACTTCTGGCTATTCAGTGCCTTGACTGCTGTGTCAGTACCATAACTTCTGGCTATTCAGTGCCTTGACTGCTGTGTCAGTACCATAACTTGTGACTCTGTCAGTGCCTTGACTGCTGTGTCAGCACCATAACTTGTGACTCTGTCAGTGCCTTGACTGCTGTGTCAGTACCATAACTTCTGGCTATGTCAGTGCCTTAACTACTGTGTCATTTCCCTAAGTCCCTAGTCTATCACTGCCCTAACTTACCCTTGTATATATCACTGCCCTAACTTACCCTTGTATATATCACTGCCCTAACTTACCCTTGTATATATCACTGCCCTAACTTACCCTTGTATATATCACTGCCCTAACTTCTGTGTCAACGCCAGAACTGTCAGCTCTGTCAGTGCCTTAACTTCTGTGTGAATACAGTACCTTGTGACTGTGTCAGTGGCCTATCTACTGTGTCATTTCCATAACTCCTTCTTGCCTTGAGGTGCCCATACTCCTCTATAAGTACTAGCCGTCAGCGCCTGGGGTTTATCACAGTTCTTGATTAAACCATCGACGCTGGGGGCAACAACAGCAAGGTGAGAGGCTGTATGATCAGTGGCTTTCTTTCCCACTCATGGAATTCCACTTTACAGCTTAGTCTTTAGTGATCGACTATGACTCTGACTAGGAGGCTTGACTTGCACAGTCCTTATGTGCTGCAGCCCTGGGGGCTGGTTGGCCTTTGGAGAACATCTCCAACGCTGACTGTCCTTATGCCCACTTGGCCGAGAGAGTGGGGATGCACTGTGGGCAAGGCATCTCCACTATAATCAAATTTCTGCCCAATTTCCGAAAGAGCAGCTGCCTCCACTGCTGTTTTGGAGGTCATCTTCGAAAACGACGGACTAACATATACATACCATGTTTTGTGGCTGTGTCAGTGTCATAAATTTTAGCTCTGTCAGTACCATAACTGGTGTCAGTGCCATACCTTGTGGCTGTGTCAGTGGCCTATCTTAACTGTGTCATTTCCATAACTCCTGCATGCACTGAAGTGCCCATACTCCTGTATCAGTACCATACCTTGTGACTGTGTCAGTGGCCTGGCTGTTCACTGGCTGTTCACTGGCTAGCTGTTCACTGGCTGTTCACTGACTGTTCACTGTTGTTCACTGGCTGCTGTTCACTGTCTGTTCACTGTTCACTGGCTAGCTGTTCACTGGCTGTCTGCAGGAGGACAGCTGGGTGACGGCTCTGGGCAGCTGGCCTCTGCTGACGGGGACCAAGGACAGCCGACAGATCGAGGTCACAGCGGAGGAGGTGGAGAACGTGGTCAAGCACGTGCCGAAACTGGACACCCTGGTCAGTAGGGAAGGAGTGAGTGGGGGAGTGGGGGGGGGGGGGGGGGGTGTGAAGGGGGGGGGGAGGGGGGGGAGAGGGGGGGATGATGGTCTGGCTTTGGTGCTGGTGCAGTGGTCTTTTTGTTGTTGTTGTTGTTGGTTGTGGTAGTCGTGTCTGCTCTGTTGCGTAGTTCATCACCGCTACGAGTGTGTTTATTTATTTGTTTATTTATTTATGTATTTATTTATTATTTATTTATTCTTTTATATCGAGGATAATAAAATAAGCACTCGTGTGCTTTTTTTTTTTACATCTAGTCCCCGTGTGTATGCGGTTTTGTAAATTTTGTCATCTGTTGCCACCGGCACACAATGGCCTACTCTTTCGAAAAACGGAACAGGATTTAACGTGTGCGCAAGATATTCTGCGTGCGTTCGCACATGTGGCCTCGGTTTATAGTCTCATCCGAAGGACTTTGACATTCAGTTCGATTTTTTTGGTCAAACTGGGAAGAAAGGGCGAGGCTGGGAATCGAACCTCGGGTTTACTTGTTGGCAGGCGAACGTCTTAACCATCCTGCCACCTTCCTTCTGATTCTGGGTGGGGTTTTTTGTTGTTCAGATTTGTATTGAGTTTTGATTGACACTGACTTGAAAAGCCTTGAGGAGTCAGAGAGACACTCACTGAGTTTTTCAACAGTGTGTTTTGTTTTTTAGCTGAATCTGAATGGAATCTGCATGCATCTTTCCGAGTAGAAGAGAAATGTGCCGTGACTTAAAGTGGTATACAATAATTATACGATGCAGTACATGGCTGGGTATTTTCGTGTTGTCTATGCCGCGGACTATTAGCCAGTATATTCTTTTCACAAAATCTAGATGGGTTTTTTTTAACGTGTGTGCAAGATGTTTTGCGTGCGTTTGCAACATAACATCTTGGCTTTTGAAAATGCTAGCTGGTTACGTGGTCATATGTTATTCAGCAATAATTGAATAGCTTGTTCAACTCTCAGGCAGTTACGAACTTACATAAATGCTGACTGACTGACTGACTGACTGACTGACTGAGTAGCTTGTTTACTGACTGACTGACTGACTAACTTGTTTACTTACTGACTGACTGACTGACTGACTCACTTCTTTACTTACTTACTTACTTACTGACTGACTGACTGACTGACTGACCTACTCACAGACTGACTGACTGACGGACTTACTTACTGACTGACTGACTTACTGACTGACTGACTTGCTTACTTACATACATACATGCTTGCTTAATTTGACCACTTTAAAACGATCAAGCGACGAGTAAATGATTTATTCTATGAATTAGTTGATGTTACTTACAGTTCGTTACAGGAGGGCGTAAGAAAATAGACATATGGTAGGTAGGTATGAGAGAATTAAACATAATCATCATCTAAGCATTGCTTGTGTTTATAGGCTGATGACCCTGCTGATGTATGTTGTGGTTAGGAACAAAGCAGACGACTAAAGATTTGAGGGGGTGCAGCAAGGGTTTTTTTAAAAAAAAAAAAGGTCGTTACTTACACTTGTTTCCAAAAAAAAGATTGTTTAGTTGTGACAATGATATGGGTTTTTTTCCAGCTGCCAAAAGAACAAATTTCATTTTGTTTGAAAGTGAAGTACACTATAAGCTATCAACTTTTTTTTTTAGCTTGTTACTGCTCAAAAATGAATGTGTGTACGACATAGTTTTTTTTTCTGATTAAACCTTTTATAAATTCTTTTACTGCTCTGATCTGACATGTTCTAAACGTGTTTTTTCCCCTGAATGAAAGCCTTTGTTTAAACCAATGCAATGCTATATACTACCCACAAAGATTAGCGCTAACCGGTAGCTCGCTGACGATGAACTATTCTGCCCAGATTCTGGTGAAGTCCATTCTGAAACGAAAGTCCTTCCGCCATCCCTTCATGCGGCTGAGCAGTTCTGTCAAGATGGAGTTTCAGCGCAGTGGTCGTTCCCACTCGGCCCCCGAAACTTACGGCCACGTTGTGAAAAGGTGAGGAGAGAGGCTGTGTCATTGTCTTCTGTCTCTGTCTGTCTCTCTGTCTCTCTGTCTCTTTCTGTCTCTCTGTTTCACCCTCCCTCAATGTGTATGTATGCCTTGGGCCAAAAACACATTAAACATTTGAAATCTTGAAATCTCTCTGTTTCTTTGTGTGTCCTACATTTGTTTGGGGGACGGGATAGCTCAGCGGTCGGAGCACTCGCTTTCCCCCAGCCAAGTTAAGCAGCGTCGAGCGTGGTTACCAATTGGATGGGTGACCGTTTTCGCGCCTTGGCTTCAGTACAGTTCCCCAAGTTCACCCAGCTGTGAATGGGTACCTGCTCTCTTTAGGGCCAGGGAAGGTAAAGCAGCGAGGGAGAGGAGATGGGCGCCGCCCTCAATACGCTGGCCCTAGAGAAGTGAGGTCTCTGTCGCCTCGCTCCCCTGCGACCTTAATATAGGTCATGGGACACCTTTACCTTTTACTACATTTGTTTTCCTTATATATATATATATATATATATATATATATATATATATATATATATATATATATATATATATATATATCAACAAAAGGAGACACATTTCCAGAAAATCTGGCAAAAACTGAACACCACGAAGACCATTGTTATCAAATGCTGA
>CM054157.1:6743426-6745926 GCA_028751875.1 Rapana venosa
TGTGCATATAATAATTATATAAAATATAACAGAGGCACACACACATACAAGCGCGCACACGCACGTACGTACGTACGCATACATACATACATACATACATACATACATACATACATACATACATACATACATACATCATAATACTTATATACTTTCATGCAAACACTCACAGAGGCAAGTATATACACACCATATATGCAAATTTTGTCAACCATTGGGCAAACAGTCTGTTACGTACTGAGTCAGTGAACAATCACTAGTCAGGAATGCACTCAGTTAATACAGTAATCATCAATCAATGCTCGGCCAGTCGACTGATCAATTAACAATCAAACAATCGCTCAATAAATCAGGCAGCCCATAGTTAATGAACTAATCCATTAACAGTCACCCATCAGGCAATAATTGAATAAATCAGACAATCCACAGTTACTCAACCAATCAATGAACAGTTAATCAATCAATCAGTCACTGAATAAATCAGACAACCCATAGTCAGTCAAATGACCCGGGTTCGAATCTCGTTCAAGTGGATTTTTCCTCAAGAGTTAACATCAGTGCAGACTCCACTCTCCACAAAAGTCCTTCCGATGAGACTATATACCGAGGCCCCGTGTGCGAACGCATGCATCACATCTTACACACACGTTAAATCCTGTTCCGTTTTACGAATGAGTAGGCCATTGTGTGCCGGTGTGAACAGATGACAACATTTACAAAACCGCATACACACGGGAACTGGAAGTAAAAAAACCCACCCACATGAATGCTTATTCCATTACCCTCGATAAAAAAGAATAAAATAAATAAAGAACAACAGTCAAATCATCAGTCAATCAATTGAATAAATCAGACAACCCATAGTTAATCAACAGACCCATTAAACAATCTCTCAATCACTCAATAACTCAGACAGCCAATAGTTTAGTCAACCGATCCATCCACCCACCCATCCATCCGTCCGTCCATCCATCCATCCATCCATCCATCCATCCATCCATCCATCCTCCATCCATCCATCCATCCATCCAATCCCCATCCATCCATCCACCACCCACCATCCACCCACCCATCCACACCATCCACCACATCCTCATCCCACATCATCCATCCATCCACCCACCCCACCCACCACCCACCCACCACCATCCACCTCACCACCCTCCATCCACCATCCATCCATCCATCCACCATCCCCATCCATCCATCCATCCACCCATCCCACCCACCCACACCCATTCCACCCATCCATCACCCACCATCCATCCATCCATCCATCCACCCATCCCATCCATCCAATCCATCACCATCCCTCATCCATCCAAATCCACCATCCAACCATCCATCCACCCATCCACCCCATTCCACCATCCACCATCCCACCCACCCCCATCCATTCCCACATCCATCCATCCACCATCCCATCACACTCCCATCCATCCATCCATCCATATCCATCCATCATCCATCACATCCCACCCATCCATCATCCATCCATCCCATCCCATCCATCCCACCCATCCATCCACCATCACCATCCACCCATCCCATCTACCACCCATCCATCCATCCACCCATCCCATCTCACCACCATCCATCCCACCATCCATCCCATCCATCATCCATCCCACCATCCCACCCACCCATCATCCATCCATCCATCCCCCATCCTATCCATCCATCCATCCACCATCCACCCACCCATATCCATCCATCCCATCCCACATCACCTCCATCCACCATCCATCATCCACCCATCCATCATCCATCCACCCATCCATCCCATCCATACATCCATCCATCCATCCCACCCCATCCATCCATCCATCCATCCATCACATCCCATCCATCATCCAATCCATCATCATCCATCACCCATCTCAGCCATCCCATCCCACCCATCCCACCCATCCACCCCATACCCACCACCATCCCATCCCATCCATCCAACTAACCATCCACCATCCCTTGCCACATCCCTACCATTCGCATCCAACATCACATCCTCAGCCACCACCATTACCATCCACCCATCCTCTACTCATCCTACTATCACATCCATCTACCCACCCACCCCACCCAACCCCACCCAACCCATCCATCCAATCCCAATCCCATCCATCCAAGCGGTTGAACAAGTCGGACACATCTTTGGCGCATCTTACTGTCTGGCAGCTCGGGCAAAGTCTTGACCCTGAAGAAGGACGGGCAGAATCGCTTCAGCGCCTTGCTCCTGACTGACCTCACTGGATGCTGGCTGGTCACTGCCAGTACTTGCCGGTTGTCGCGCAGATTCGACCCCTGAGGTGTGAGGGTGGAGGGGGGGATGAGGGGGGGGGAAGACATATAGGTGGACGATAGTTGTTGGTTGATGTGTCTTTTTTTTTGTCGATTTTTTTTTGGGGGGGGTGTGTGTCCTGTCTTTTCTTTTGTGTGTGTGTTGTTTTGGGTTTTGTTTTGTGGGTTTTTGTTGTGTTTTGTTGTTGTTGTTTTTGTTTCT
>CM054157.1:6755926-6780926 GCA_028751875.1 Rapana venosa
CTGGTGAAATAAAGGTGTGTGGGGATTTTTACCATCTCCCAGGTCAACTTTTAGTGCAGACCTGCCAGTGCCTTCATTCTCTTCGTATGTATATATGTATGTTAGTCCGTCATTTTCGACGATGACCTCCAAAACAGCAGAGGAGGCAGCTGCTGTTTCGGAAATTGGGCAGAAATGTGATTATAGTAGAGATGCTTTGCCCACAGTACATCCCCACTCTCTCGGCCAAGTGGGCATAAGGACAGTCAGCGTTGGAGATGTTCTCCAAAGGCCAACTAGCCCCAAGGGCTGCAGCACATAAGGGCTGTGCAAGTCAAGCCTCCTAGTCAGAGAGTCATAGTCGATCACTTAAGGCTAAGCTGTAAAGTGGAATTCCATGAGTGGGAAAACCACTGGTCATACAGCCTCTCACTTTGCTGTTGCCGCCAGCGTCAATGGTTTAATCAAGAACTGTGATAAACCCCAGGCGCTGACGGCTTATGTATATATCATCATCATCATCATCATCATCATCATCATCATCATCATCATCATCATCATCATCATCATCATCATCATCATCATCATCAGTCCCGTGACCTTGTCGGTTCTGGAGGAGACACGAAAGACGATGCCGTGGTAAGCCTCCTCCATCCATCTCGGTCCTCGGCTCTGCGCAGTAGTGCCGAGTCATTTATCCTGGTCCATTCTCTGATGTTGTCCATCCATGACTTGTTCTGTCTTCCCTCTTTCTGCCACCTTCGAGTGTTCCCTGCAGTACTGTTTTTGGCAGAGTGTTGTGGCAGGTGACGTGGCCGAACCATGTCAGCTTTTTCTTCTTGACGATGGTGAGAAGGGGTTCCTGTGGACCTGCCAGCCGTGTTATTTGACTCTTGACAAATTCATTGGTCTTTCGTTCTCTCCATGATATGCCCAGCAGTTTTCTATGGCATTTTGTTTCAAATGACTGGATTTGCTTTGCTGTTTCAGCAGTCAATGTCCAGGTTTCACTTCCGCACAGCAGGATAGTCTGAATTATGGCTTTGTAGAGCTTTAGTTTGATTGGGAAACTGATCTCTTTACTTTTCCATATGGTGGTGAGTTTTGTCATGGAAGATGTTGCCATGGCTATTCTGACTTTGATTTCTGTCGTCGATCGCCCGTCCTTTGTGAGTGTAGCGCCAAGGTATTTAAAAGCGTCTACCTCCTCCAGTTGCTGGCCGTTCATGTAGATTTTAGCAGTGGCGTTGCTCGTGCTGTTCACAAGTACTTTACTTTTCTCCGAGCTCACCTCCATCCCATATGCTCCAGCTCTGTTCTCAAGTCTGGTCGTAAGATCTTGCAGCTCTGTGTTACTTCCGCCCATGAGGTCAATGTCATCGGCAAACCGCAAGTTGTTGAGGGGTCTGCCGCCAATGGAGATGGTAGAGTGGAAGTCATGGAGGGTCTCTCTCATAATGTTTTCCAAGAACAGATTAAACAGGACTGGAGATAACAGGCATCCTTGTCGGACCCCAACTGTGTTTTTGAAGTAGTCTCCGACCTGATTGTTCAGAAGGACTGCACTGCTTGCGGTGTTGTATAGTGCTTGAATGGTTTGCACTAGTCCTTCTTCAATGCCAAACATTCTGAGGACCTGCCACAGGCCTTCGTGCCATACTCTGTCGAAAGCCTTCTTGAAGTCAATGAAGTTGTGGAACAGGTCTCTCTGATGTTGAAAATGTTTTTCCATCAGGATGTGGCAGTTAAAAATCTGTTCGATTGTGCTCCTGCCTGCCCTGAACCCAGCTTGTTCCTCTGCAAGGTGTTCTTCTGCCTCCTTCTTGAGTCGATTCAAAATAACTTTGAGCATGATCTTGCTGGCGTGGCTGATGAGGCTGATTGTTCTATAGTTTTGGCATTGGCGTAAATTCCCCTTCTTAGGCAGAGGTATGATGAGTGATTGTGTCCATTCTGTTGGCCACTGTTTTGTCTCCCAAATCTTCTGATAGATAGCTGTAACATGTGTGATAACATCAAATACGCACATTTAAGATCCTGTAATTCGTGTCAGCGTTCGGTGGGTTACGGAAACACGAACATATCCAGCATACACTCCGAAGACAGAGTGTGGCTACAGTCATGGTGGGACCAAACCCAGTCAAAATTAATACGCAGAATCTCACCATTGGTCAGCATGATAGCTCTAGGCGAGGACATTAAAAAAACAACAACCCACAACTTCTTTGCAATAATTATAGCGAAACGTCGATTTAATTCAAGATACACACGGTGGACCTGCCAGAAACGACAGCAGAGTTCTATTTGCTGTAAGCGTTAAGATGAAGATCTGCTGGATCTGTCTATCTGTATCGAATCTGTCTGTTTCCGATCTATGTATGTATGTATGTATGTATGTATGTATGTATGTATGTATGTATGTATGTATGTATGTATCTGTCTGTCTGTCTGTCTATCTGTCTATCTGTCTGTCTTTCTGTCTGTCTATCTATCTATCTATCTATCTGTCTATCTTTCTATCTATATATATGTCTATCTGTCTGTCTGTCTATCTATCTGTCTGTCTGTCTATCTATCTATCTATCTATCTATCTATCTATCTATCTATCTATCTATCTATCTATCTATCTATCTATCTATCTATCTATCTATCTATCTGTCTATCTTTCTATCTATATATATGTCTATCTGTCTGTCTGTCTATCTATCTGTCTGTCTGTCTATCTATCTATCTATCTTTCTTTCTTTCTGTCTGTCTGTCCGTCCGTCTGTCTGTCTGTCTGTATGTCTGTCTGTCTGTCTGTCTGTCTGTCTGTCTATCTATCTATCTATCTATCTATCTTCTATCTATCTATCTATCTATCTATCTATCTATCTATCTATCTTTCTTTCTTTCTTTCTCTCTTTCTATCTGTCTGTTTGTCTGTCTATCTATCTATTTATGCATCTATATTTCTATCTGTCTATCTATCTATCTATATGTCTGTCTATCTATCTATCTGTCTATCCATCTATCTTTCTGTTTGTCTATCTATCTATCTATCTATCTATCTATCTATCTATCTATCTATCTATCTATCTATCTATCTATCTGTCTGTCTATCTATCTATCTACCTATCTATCTGTCTATCTATCTATCTATCTATCTATCCATCTGTCTGTCTCATCATCACAGAATCGGACAGCCTGGCTACCTTTCTCTTGTGTATTTTGTTTGTTTTTTAAAAAGTCAGTTTTATGGTCAGAGGATGGGGATTCGGTGTTAGTGGTCATCCAGTTACTGGAAATAAGTGTTTTTGTTTTCAAGGGCGTGGCGAAGAAGGTTAAGGAGGAAGAACAAGCGCACAGCTGATTGATTGGAAAAAACCTGATGTGGTACTGTGGAGCGAAAAGATGCGCGTGGAACACGCACATTCACAAACACGCGCGCGCGCGTGCACACGCACTCACGCACAGCACTTATGCGCACGCACTCACGCACAGCACTTATGCGCACACACACACACACACACACACACACACACACACACACACACACACACACACACAAACAGGTGCGCAAGCACAGAGAGAGAGAGAGAGAGAGAGAGAGAGAGAGAGAGAGAGAGAGAGAGAGAGAGAGAGAGAGAGAGAGAGAGAGAGAGAGAGAGAGAGAGAGAGAGAGGGGGGGGGGGGAATAAGGGTGGAAAGGTAACACACATAAATGTTAAACTGTTAGTGGGCAAGAATAGAAAATCCACAGAATATTCTATCAGTCAGTCAATCAATCAATCAATCAATCAATCAATCAGGCAAGCAAGCAAGCAAGCGAGCAAACAAGCAAGCAAGCACTTAATCAGTCAGCCAGTCAAGGCTCTTTTAGTGTAAAAAAAAAAAAAGCATCCCTCATCTTCTGAAAAATCTGTGCTGAAGATTTCCTCTTTTCTATCACTCTCTTTGTTTCCTGTTTTTAACTATCCTATCCAATCTTGTCTGTTAGTCTCCTGGTTTTCTGTCTAATTTTCTGTCTTTTATTTTTTTTCCAAAGCCACCAATGATCCCTTTCAGTTCTTTTCTTTCAACTTTTCATTTTTGTTGATTCATTTTATTCCTATCTTATTCTTTCATTCTTTTATTTCGAGGATAATAAAATAAGCACTCATGCGGTTGGTTTTTCTGTTGTACATCCAGCCCCTGTATATATATGCAGTTTTGTAAATGTTGTCATCCATTCCCCCAAAGGCTTACAATGGCCTACTCTTCCGAAAACTGGAATGGGTTTTAACGTGTGCGCAAGATGTTCTGCACGCGTTCTCACACGGGATCTCGCTTTAGAGTCTCATCCGAAGTGTTGTGTTGTGCTTTTAGCTGTTTCATTCCAACTTGCTGGTTTGTGAGATTGCAAATACTGATGATAAAGGCAGAGGGTGGCGACCTTGCAGTACGTGTAATTTGCGCGTGTGAGCTTTCTTATTGACCTATTTTTTAAATTTTATTTTTATTCTTTTATATCGAGGATAATGGAATAAGCACTTATTATGTGCTTTTTTTAAACATCCAGTTACCCTGTGTGTATGCGGTTTTTGTAAATTCTGCCATCTTGTTCCTACCAGCACACAATGGCCTACTCTTACGAAAAGCGGAACAGGATTTTAACGTGTGCGCAAGATGTTCTGCGTGCGTTCGCACACGGTGCCTCGGTTTATAGTCTCATCGGAAAGACTTTTTTGGGGGGAGAGTGGAGTCTGCACTGAGGTTAACTCCAGGGGGGAAATATCCCTCCTTGAACGGGAATCGAACCCGGATCGTCAGATTGGGAGCGCAATGTTCTAACCACTAGGCTATCCCGTCCCCCTCTGACTATTTCAGGTTACCCACTGCGTTTGTCTCCATTTTTAACTGGTTTTTACCCTCTTTGCCCAGACCCCTAAGGTTCAACGATGGTGAGATTCTGCGTGTGCGACCGGTTTTGCTGTTTTACATTGTAAGAAGTAAGAAATGCTTCTGGGAATACAAAATAGAAATAGATACTATCGCGATATGCGTGATACTACCCTGAAATTTGGCCCTTGTCACTGTCGAATGAAATAGTTGGCAACCAGATAGACAGACAGAGTTACGTTTAAAAAAAAAGTCCATTATTACTTTGCTCGTACTGTGAATATTCGTGTGCTTTATACTTTCTTTCTCTTTTCTAAACAAACTTTATTTTAAAAAAACACCGATCACTCATTTACCCTTCAAACCAATC
This sequence comes from Rapana venosa, assembly GCA_028751875.1. Lineage (NCBI taxonomy): Eukaryota > Metazoa > Mollusca > Gastropoda > Neogastropoda > Muricidae > Rapana > Rapana venosa. The sequence continues at coordinate 6,761,137 of CM054157.1, forward strand.
TGTCAACCAACCAGCCAACAAACCAACCAACTTACCACCATACCAACCAACCAATCCACCACTTAAAACAACTAACTAAATAAACAATCTAGCAATAATTATATTTAAAAACTTCTTTCGTTTAAAAAAAACAAAAACACCAAACCAACCCACAAGCCAACAAGACAAACAAAACTGTAGAAAAATAACGTCATCATCAAACTTGCTCACCTCACCCAAGCACTGCCCCTAACTAACTTAGCACAAATGCCTTCTTCGCTTCCTGTCGCGACACTTACGGACACTCGCAATATTACTCTGAAAGACGCGTTACTACTGTGTCAGCAAGTTTTATAACTTATAAGACCGTGATAAAGAAAAAACAACAAACAAAAAATGTCTCGGTATTGCTTTAGTTTGGTTTTTCTTTAATGCTTTATCGATAATCTGTTATTTTGTGGGAAAACATCGTCTAACTTTCCAATTTAAAAGTTGTCACTAGCGGGTGGGATGTACACTTTATAGTGATTTGGGTTTTCCTCGTTCCGAATTTATGGTTGTTGGTTGTTGTTGTTATGGGTTGGGTTGTTTTTTTTTGGGGGGTGGGGGTAATGTAGGTTGTAAATTGTCTGTCTGCCTGTCTGTGTCTGTCTGTCTGTCTGTCTGTCTGTCTGTGCATTACCCTCGAAATAATCGATTTAAAAAAATGTTACTCAGTCTGTCTTTCTGCATGTCTATCTGTCTGTCTGTCTGTCTGTCTGTCTGTCTCTCTCTCAATTACCCTCGAAATAATAAATTTTAAAATTGTAACTCATTTTGTTCTGTCTGTCTTCTCTTTTGTCTCTGTCTTTCTTTTCTATCTATCTTCTATCTATTCTATCATCTTCATCTATCTACTATCTAATCTATCTATCCACCCATCCACCATCCATCCATCTATTTTTTATCATCTATCTATCTATCCTCTATCCTTTATCTACCATTTATCCAACCATCTATCTATCTATCTATTATCATTTCTATCTATCATTATCTATCATCTTCCCTCGAAAAAAATATTTTTTTTTAAAAATTTTAAAAATTCTCTCTCCTCCCTTTTCCTGGGTTCCTCTCTCTCTCTCTCTGGGCCCTTTTTTCCACAACTTTTGAAAAAACAGATTCTTCTGCCAATTCAAACGATTCAAATCTTTAACTGCAGAGTATCGCCATCACCAAAAATTGTACAATTATTAGTCCCCCTCTTTTTTTTTTTTCTGCTTCTTTTGTGCGCTTGGGGAAAAAAGAGACGAAATTATATTAATTTTTGTTTTGCTGATAACAACAACAAACAACAAAAACAACAGAGTAAAAACCCAAAAAAAACAAAAAACAACAACAAACAGCACACAAAACACACATCACACACACACGCACCCTCGTACACACAAAAACACACACTTTCAATCTTGTTTGTTTTGCATTAATTTTCATCGTTTGTTTTTAAAAAGGCGCCCGCTTGTTTTGTTTTTTTTTTGGGTTTATGTTCTTTATTAATGTGAGATACGAAAACATTTTGATTTTTTTCAGCTTGAATTTGAGCAGGTGCCACTGAAAATGCAATCGCAAGTCAGAAAGATCCCGGGTCGAAAAATACACTTTAAACAATGAATGAAATTCAGTGTATGAAACTCAAGGGAAACGAAACAACTTTACAGAGACCTATTTCGCATTGTACCGGGTTGACGAAAAAATAAAAAAAGAAAAAAAAACAAAAAAAACCATCTAAAGAAAAAAGAAAGCCTCCCCTCCCCCCCCCCCCAAAACCCCCCCCCCCCACCCCCCGTGAGAAAAAAAAGACACAAAGACCAAAAAAAATTCTGAAAACGCCTTTTTCCATTTTGGTTTTTTCCAAAAAAAAAATTACCCTAGGGTAAAAAAACCAAAAAAGCGTATTTTGTTGTTTGCGCGAGGGGGTGAACACGGATTGGGTTTTCGATCTTGATTGGACGACCAGAGAAACAGCGACTGACACAACCTACGACCAGCCGTGAACTGTCCTCCCTCCTTTTTTTTTTTGGTTTCCCCATCGCGCAAATAATAAAAATTTTTTTCCCGGGTGTTTTTTTTTCTTTTTTTTTGACGGCATGTAACAGTGGATTTTTTTGGGTTTAAAAACCGTTTATGGAAGCGAGGGTGGGGGAATGGGGGGTGGTGGTGGTGGAGGGGGGGGGGTTATGGGGGGGGGGGGGGTTAAGGACTTTCGGGGATTTTTTTGCACTTGCCTTCGAGATTTTTAAAAAAGTTTTTGTGTCAGTATTTTACTTTTTGGGGACGGGGAGCTCATGGTCAAGCACTCACTTTCCCCACCAAGGTTAACGGAAAACGAGCGTGGGTTTCCAAATTTGGTGGGTGACCCTTTTCGGACTGGCTTCAGTACAGTCTCCCATTTCAACCACTGTAAATGGATGGATGCCGCCCTCTTTTGGGTCAAGGAAAGGGAAAGTAGGGGGGGAGAGGAGATAGGCGCCGCTCTCAATAGCTGGCCCCGGGGAAGCTGAGGCTTGATGCCTCGCTCCCCTACATCTTTTAGGTTTTGGACACCTTTCCTTTTACCCTTTTGTATTTACTTTTGTTTTTAATGCATTTTTAGATTTTACTTTTTGGGCTTCAAAGTTTTTCACTGATACTTTGGGGGGTTGAACACCTTCCCCCCACACACTCACACACACACACTCACAACATACAACACGCAACACACAAATCCACACACACAAACCCCCAAACAGACACACACCACCACACAAAAAACCGCACACAAAAATACAAACACAAACACATACACAGCACACACACACAACGCTCAACCTGCCTTACCCCCCCCCTCCCCCCCCCCCCCCCCCCCCCCCCCCCCCCCCCCCCCCCCCCCCCCCGTCCTCTTAAACAAAAAAACATACCTCTTGTTTTTTTGGGGGGAGGGGGGGGGGGGGGGTTGGGTTTTTTTTCACACAAAAAAACCAAACTGATGCAATTCTTAAACTTTTTTCTTTCCCCTCCTTCCTCTCCTTCTTTTAAATTCCATTACCTTTTCCACTTCCCTCGCCTAATATCACTTAGAGTGAACAGACGTTAAAGTGAAAACAACAACTACCGTCTTCTTCTTCTTCTTCTTCTTTCTTCTTCTTCTTCTTCTTCTTCTTCTTCTTCTTCTTCTTCTTCTTCTTCTTCTTCTTCTTCTCAATTCTTCTTCTTCTTCTTCTTCTTCTTCTTCTTCTTCTTCTCTTCTTCTTCTTCTTCTTCTTCTAGGCTACTTCCTTTTCTTCCGCAACAGTACGTTTCCTTTTGTATTAAAATTTTTTTTTAACCATTCCTTCAAAAAGATCATTCAAATAACATCCGGTTGAACATCCCCCACCCCCGCACCCCACCCACCCACCACCACCCCTCCTCCCTACCGAGTATTCACTGACCGTAACATCCTATCCGCATTCTTTTCCCCAACCCCTCCCCCTACCACCCCCCACGCCCTCCACCCACCCTCCATCACGCCACACCATACCTAACTACCCGTCTGTATTATCTCTGACCAATCATTAACTTTTGCTCTAAGTCCTGAACTGGACACAGAGACTATATATACATATATAAAAGAGCAGCAGTTGGTTGCAAAGACAAGGAACACGCAATAATTCTGGAAGGTCTTCGAGGGAGAGAGAGAAAGAGAGAGAGCGAGAGAGAGAGAGACAGACAGACAGACAGACAGACAGACAGACAGAGACAGACAGACAGACAGACAGACAGGAGGGAAGCAAACATGAAAGTCTTTGTCGGCTTCTGCTTTTTCCTCTTTTGCGGGACACTTGTGTCAGCACAAGATGTAAGTGTTAAAGTGTGGGTTGGTTTTTGTTGTTGTTGTTGTTGTGGTTTGTGTGGGATTTTGTTGTTGCTGTTTTTTCAGTTGTGTGTTGTGTTGTGTTGTGTTGTGATGTATTTCATTTGTGTGTGTGTGTTTGTCTTTTTTGGTTGAAATCTTTTATTTGGAGGATAATAGTTTTTGGTGTCGGTTTTTTGTTTTACATCTAGTACCCGTGTGTGCACGATTTTGCAAATTTTGTCATCCGTGAGTGTGTGTGTGTGTGTGTGTGGTGTGCGTGTGTGTGTGTGTGTGTGTGTGTGTGTGTGCGTGTATGTGGTGTGTGTGGTGTGCGGTGTGCGCGCGCACGTGTGGTGTGATGTGCTGTGTGTTGTGAGAGAACTTTTTCCGGAAGTCTTCTTGCTGTGCACTCTCGTATTTTTTCCCTTCTTCTCTTATTTCTTACTTACTTTATTAATGTTTGACGACGATGATGAAGATGTAGAGGACGGTGATAAAGTTATAGTGGTTGGTCTGATTTTGGCTGCTGAGTTTACCATTGTTGTGGTTCTTCTTTTTTTTTTCTTTCGTTTTTTTTTCTTTTCAAAGGGGGTACATTATAATCTCAGAAGATTCGCATATGCGGAATATGAATAAAATCGCAATGTCGTAAAGTAATTTTCTTTAGAATAAAGACTATTTCAATAGAAAGGTCAGTAAGAAATAGTTTCCTTCAGAATAAAGTGTCTTAGAATGGTATCGTCCATCAAGTATAAAGATGTTAAAGAAAGTTGTTTTCTTCAGAATACAAAAAAGAAATGTTTATTTAGCAGGATTCATAACCAAAATTGTTTCTTGAGCGCAAACACTATGGATCCATTAATACATTCTTAGATCCCATTATGTTTGAAGGTCGAGATCTATTTATAATTTTGTTCATGAAAGAGGTTTGTTTAACTGGCAGGATTCAAAGATAACTATTTTCAAGACTAAAAACATGTACGATATCAGAGTCTACAAACGATTTGCATCAAATAATTGTGTATGGCAGGGCTCATAAAGAAATATGATTATGTTGTCCGGTAAGAATGCTTGAAAGGTGTAGGGCACACTGACATATATCTAGTAATGTTTTCCTTGCAGAACAACATGGTGATTAAAGGCGGTGTCCATTGACACATCTGTTATTAATGTTTTTCTTTATAGAGCAAAATGGTATTAGAAAGATGGCGTCCACTAGCACATCTGTTATTTATATTTTCTGCAGAACAACAAAAGTGTTTGATAAATATGTTCATGCTTTACTTGAAGAACAACATGATCTTTGAAAGACAGTGTCAACTAACACATCTGTTGTTAATGTTCTTGCAGGATAACAAAGTGTTTGAAAGATGATGTCCACTGACACATCTATTATTAATATCTTCTGCAGAACAACAAAAGTGTTTGATAAATCTGTTCATGCTTTACTTACAGAACAACATGATCTTTGAAAGGCGGTGTCGACGAAAACATCTGTTATTAATGTTCTTGCAGGACAACATAGTGTTTTATAAATCTGTTCATGTTTTCCTTGCAGAACAACATGCTAATTGAAAGACGGGGGTATCCACTGACACATCTATTATCAATACCTTCAACAGAACAACAAAAGCGTTCGATAAAACTGTCCACGTTTTCCTTTACAGAACAAACACGCTAGTTTGAAAAAAATCCTTGTTCCCAGTAAACCCATCCCATCCTCTCTCATCAAAAATGTGTTCCTTGCAGGAGAAACTGCTGTTCGAATGGGAAGGTCCGGTGTTGAACTACTCGGGCGAGGAGATCCTGGTGAATGAGTCCACCGTGGTGATGCTGGAGAAGCAGCTGATGGTGATGAAAGCTGCCGCCCAGGAACTACGCACTACGCCTGCCTACCGCTCCGACAGCATGCACGACTTCCAGAAGGTCTGCTAGAGTCAGTACTGTCGTTGTTGTCGTTGTTGCTTCGATTTTTTCGTCTGTTCACTCAAAGTGATATTAGACGATGGGAAGGGGAGGGGAGGGCAACATTGATGTTGATGAAATTGGTATCTGTAACGTGGGACGGGATAGCTCAGTGGTCGGAGCACTCGCTTTCCCCCAGCCAAGTTAAGCAGCGTCGACAGTGGTTACCAGTTGGATGGGTGACCGTTTGCGCGCCTTGGCTTCAGTACAGTTCCCCCAGTTCACCCAGCTGTAAATGGGTACCTGCCCTCTTTAGGGTCAGGGAAGGTAAAGCAGCGAGGGAGAGGAGATGGGCGCCGCCCTCAATATGCTGGCCCTAGAGAAGTGAGGTCTCTGACGCCTCGCTCTCCTACGCCTTTATAGGTTATGGGACTCCTTTACCTTTTTACCTTAACGTTGCTAAATATCGTAGGCAGTATACAGAAAAAAAGGCTAAGGAATGATAACAACAAATAAATACATAAGAAATGCTAATGCGACTTATAACTTTAAAAAAATGTCCTATAGGACTGTTCATTCAAGATTTTGGTATACGAAATACCAAATCAATATTTTAAAAAAATATCTTATCCAAGGACTTTTCAGAAAAAGAAGGTAATAATGGTTTTAGACTCTTACATTCAAAATTTATATGAATGCTAGTCATTTTCTCACCACACAAACATTTTATATTTTTGCTATATTTAGTGATAAAAGTATTCAGTTTTATCCTAAAGAATAAAGCGCTAACCTCTCTTGCCATGGCCAAACTTGTGTAGGTTTCAGAGTGATCCATATTCCTAAAAACAGGGATAGTGATTAAAGATCAGTACTGATGGGTACCAAAGAGTCAGTACTGATGGGTAGACTTGTGCTGGTAACAGTGTACATGGCTGTGATGGTGGTGATGGTGGTGATGGTGAAGATGGTGGTGGTAAAGATGGTGGTGATGGTGGTGGTGATGATGGTGGTGGTGGTGGTGATGATGATGATTGTGGTGGTTGTGGTGGTGGTGGTGGTGGTGGTAGTGGTGGTGATGGTGGTGGTTGTGGTGATGAATATGATGATGGTGGGGGCAGTAGTGGTGATGATGATGTTGGTAGTGGTGGGGATGTTGATGATGATGGTGATGGCGACGGTGATGATGATGATGATGATGTTAGTGATGATGGTGATGATGATGTTGTTGTTGTTGTTGATGATGATGATGATGATGGTGTTGATGGTGTTGAAGATGATGATAGTTATGGTGATGGTGGTGGTGATGATGATGATGATGATGATAGTACTTATAAAACTAATGATCAAAAAATAAAATAAGGGAGAAGAAAGAGAGAAAGAGAGAAAGAAAGAAAGAAAAAGAAAGAGACAAAGAAAGAAAGAAAGAAAGAGAGAGAGAAAGAGTCAGCCAGGCTGACAGCCAAACAGCCCTAGGACTGTCCCAGTGTGTGTGTTTTTTAAATTTATTTTATTTTATTCGTTGATATCGAGGATAATGGAATAAGCCCTTCTTGCTTTTTCTTTTTTACATCCAGTCCCCGTGTGTGTGTGTTGTGCAGAACCTGGTTGCCCTGAGGCCCCTGGGCAGCAAGCAGTGCTTTGTGGGGCCAGTCAAGAGCAACTTCAACGACACGCTGACCGAACTCCGCCGTCGTAGCGAAGAGGTGGGTGAAAGACTAGTCCTCTTCCCACTTCCATCTTTCCTTTTCCGTAACCGTCTTTCCTTGCTTCCTTGTTTTCTTCCTTTTTTCATTTCTTTTTCTTCCCTCCCTCCTTCCTTCCTTCCTTCCTTTCTTTCTGCCTGCCTGCCTCTCTTCCTTTCTTTTTTTTTCCTTGTTTTTTTTTCTTTCTTTCTTTCTTGCTTGCTTCTTTACTTTCTTTTTCTTTCTTTCTTTCTTTCTTTCTTTTTTTCTTCCTTTCTTTCTTGCTTTCTTTTTCCTTCCTGCTTTCCTTCCTTCCTTCTTTCCTTCCTTCCTTCTTTTCTTTTTTTCCTGCCTTCTTTCCTTTCTTCCTTCATGGCCTCCTTCCTTCCTTCTTTTCTTCCTTCCTTTCTTCCTTCCTTTTTTCCTTCATGCCTTCCTCCTTCCTTCTTCTTTCTTTCCTTCCTTCCTTTCTTCCTTCCTGCCTTCCTTCTTTCCTTCCTTCCTTCATGCCTTCCTTTCTTTCTTCCTTCCTTCCTTCCTGGTTTCCTTCCTTCCTTCTTTCCTTCCTTCCTTCCTTCCTTCATGCCTTCCTTCCTGCCTTCCTTTCTTCCTTCCTAGCTTCTTTCCTTCCTTCTTCCTTCTTTCCTTCTTTCTTTCCTTCCTTTCTTCATTCATGCCTTCCTTCCTTCTTTTCTTCCTTCCTTTCTTTTTCTTCCTTCCTTCCTTTCTTCCTTTTCCTTCATGCCTTCCTTCCTTTTTTCCTTTCTTATTTCCTTCCTCTTTTCCTTCCTTCCTTCTTTCCTGCCTTCCTGCATTCCTTCTTTCCTTCCTTCCTTTCTTCTGTCATGCTTGCCTTCCTTCCTTCGTATTTTTGTTCGTTCACTTATTCGTTGGCTTCTCAAGTGCTAGTAGATTTTGTTAATGATATTCATTACTAAAATTGTGTTTCTTCTTCTTCTTCTCTTCTTCTTCTTTTATGTTATTATTATTATTATTATTATTATTATTATTATTATTATTATTATTATTATTATTATTATTATTATTATTATTATTATCATCATCATCATTGTTATTATTATTATCATTATTACTATTATTATTATTATCATCATCATTATTATTTATTTATTTATTTATTTATACCACTTTAAGTCACGAGATTTCTCTGCGTGAAATTCAGGCTGCTCTCCCCGGGGAGAGCACGTCGCCACAAGAGCAGCGCCACCTTTTTTTTTTTTTTTTTTTTTTTTTTGGGTCTGCAACTGTATTTCTTTCCCTATCAGAGTGGCTTTTTTCTAAGAATTTTGCCAGGGACAACTCTCTTGTTGCCGTGGGTTCTTTTACGTGTTATTATCATTATCATCATCATTATTATCATCTCGATAACCTCTCTCTCTCTGTCTCTCTCTGTGAAGGGCTCCCCTGTGCGGGAGAACAGACCCATGCTGGTGGAGGGGGGGTCTGGCGGAGGAGGAGGTAGCGCTGTGGACAGCAGGGCCCTCAGGAGGTTCTGCCGGGGACGGAGGATCTTCAGGGTCACAGACGTGCCCCTCGGTCAGTTGTTGGGTTTGCGGTTTGCGTATGGATTGGGTTGGGTTGGGTTGGGTTGGGTTGGGTTGGGTGGGGTGGGGTGGGGTGGGGTGGGGTGGTGGGGTGTGGGTTGGATTGTATGGGTTGGGTTTGGTGGGTTGGGTTGGATTGAATGGGTTGGGTTGAATGGGTTGGATTGGTTGGGTTGAATTGAGTCGGTTGGATTGGGTGTTGATGGATGGGATGGGTTGGATGTGATGGGTTGAATTGGGTGGGTTGGATTGAATGGGTTGGGTTGAATGGGTCGGGTTGGATGGGTTGGGTTGGATTGGGTGAGTTGGGTTGAATGGGTTGGATTGGTTGGGTTGAATTGAGTCGGTTGGATTGGGTGTTGATGGATGGGATGGGTTGGATGTGATGGGTTGAATTGGGTGGGTTGGATTGAATGGGTTGGGTTGAATGGGTCGGGTTGGATGGGTTGGGTTGGATTGGGTGGGTTGGGTTGAATGGGTTGGATTGGTTGGGTTGAATTGAGTCGGTTGGATTGGGTGTTGATGGATGGGATGGGTTGGATGTGATGGGTTGAATTGGGTGGGTTGGATTGAATGGGTTGGGTTGAATGGGTTGGGTTAGATGTGTTGGATTGAATGGGCTTGTGTTGGTTGGGTTGGTTGGATTGGTTTGGGTTTGATGGGTTGGGTTAGGTGGGTTGGATTAAATGGATTGGGTTTGTTGGGTTGGGGTTGGGTGGGTTGGATTGATTGGGTTGGTTGGATGGGTTGGATTGGGCGGATTGAATTGCATGGGTTGGATTGGTTGGGTTGGGTTGAATGGTTTGGATTGGGTTGAATTGAATGGGTTGTGTTGGGTGGGTGGATGGATGGAGGGGTTGGTTGGATGGACTGCTTTGGTTGGTTTATTGGTTGAGAATGTGCCAAGGACGTAGGATCTTCATTGTCAGAGATGTGCCCCTTCGGTGAGTTTTGTTTGCGATCGATGGATGGGTTGATTTGGAATGGATTGGTTGGGATGGTTGGTTGGTTTGGTCGATTGATAATCTGCTGCGAACGTAGGATCTTCATGGTCACAGATGTGCCCTTCGGTGAGTTTGGTTTGGTTTGGATGGGTGGATTGGATTGATGAGTGGTGGGTGGGTGGATTGGATGGGTTTGTGGGTTGGTTGGATAGTTGATGGGTGGGTGGGGGATTGGATGGATTAAATGGGTGGATTGATTTGGGTGGGTTGGGCAGATTGGTTTGTTTGTTTGATTGGTTGGTTCGTTGATCATCTGTCGAGGGCTTAGAATCTTCATGGTCACAGACGTGCCCTTAGGTGAGTTGTTTTGATTGGATTGGAATGATGGGTGGTAAGTAGATGAATGGAATGGATGGTTTGGTTGGATTGGGATGGCTTTGTGGGTTGGTTGGTTGATAATCGGTCGAGGCCGTAGAATCTTCGTGGTCAGAGATGTGTCTTTCGGTGAGTTGTTAGATGGATGGACGGATTGAATGGATGGATGAATGGATGGATGGATGGACGGACGGGCGGATGGATGGATTGAATGGATTGAATGGATGGATGGATGGACGAACGGACGGACGGATGGATGGATGGATGGATGGATGGATGGATGGATGGATGGATGGATGGACGGACGGACGGATGGACGGACGGACGGACGGACGGATGGATGGATGGATGGATGGATGGATTGAATGGATGGATGGATGGAATGGATGGATGGATGGATGGATGGATGGATGGTGGACGGACGGACGGACGGATGGATGGATGGATTGAATGGATGGCTTGGATAGTTTGGTTGGTTGGTTGGTTGATTAATAATCTGTCGATGACTTAGAGTCTTCATGGTCAGAGACGTACCCTTCGATGAATTGATCGATAAATTGATTGAATGGTTGGTTGGCTGGTTGATTGATTGATTGATAACCTGCCGGGGACGTAGAATCTTCATGATGAGAGACGTGCCCCTCGGTGACTTGTTTCTCATGGCTGCATAGATGAATTGGCTGGTTTGGGTTTGGGTTTGGTTGATCGGTTGAGATGGTCAGTAAGTCGTGAGGCCTAGGCTTGAGCCAGTCCATACTCATGCTGCTGCTATTATTACTACTACTGCTGTTGCTGCTGCTGCTGCTACTACTGTTGCTGCTACTGCTGCTACTACTACTGCTGCGGCTGCTGTTGTTGTTGTTGCTGCTGCTGCTGCTGCTACTACTACTACTACTATACTACTACTACTACTACTGCTGCTGCTGCTGCTGCTGCTACTACTACTACTGCTACTGCTGCTGCTGCTGCTGCTACTACTACTACTACTACTACTACTACTACTACTACTACTACTACTACTACTACTACTACTACTACTACTACTGCTGCTGCTGCTGCTGCTGCTGCTGCTGCTGCTACACTACTACTTCTGCTAATGCTATGACTACTACTGCTGCTGCTGCTGCTGCTGCTACTACTACTACTACTACTACTACTGCTGCTGCTGCTGCTGCTGCTGCTGCTGCTGCTGCTGCTGCTGCTGCTACTACTACTTCTACTATTTGCCAAGTTATGAAATGATTTGCACTAAGAACACCCCCAAAAAACAACAACAAACAAAACCGTAGGCAGAAGTATCAGCTTTGTGTAGTAAGAGATGGTCAAAGGGAAGTAAACCCGCCAACGTGTCATCTCAAAAACCCATCCTCGGTTAATGTTTTTGGCTTCTGTGGGTTGGGGGTTGGGGTGGGGTGGGGCAAGATGAGAGTTGAGTATTTATTTTTTCATTCTTTTATTTCGAGGATTATGGAATAAGCACTCATATGCTTTTTACATCCAGACCCCGTGTGTATGTAAATTTTGTCATCCGTTCCCACCAGCACACAATGGTCTACTCTTCCGAAAAGCGGAACGGGTTTTTAACGTGTCTGCAAGATGTTCTGCGTGCGTTCGCACACGGGACTTCGGTTTATAGTCTCATCCGAAGGACTTTTTTTTTGAACGGGGGTGGGGGGGGGGGGGGGTGAGGGGGAGTGGAGTCTGCACTGATGTTAACTCCAGAGGAAAAATCCTCTTGAACGAGATTCGAACCTGGATCAGCAGATCACGAGCGCAATGCACATCACTAATCAACATGCAATCACGTCGCCCTCTCCCCACCCCCTTCTCTTTTTATACCATGAAGGACATAATTAGGGCCTTTAAACTGGAGCTGGTTGCTCAAAAGTCAAAGTGAACAAAAATTGCGATTAGGACAACGCCAAAAGGTAATCAAAGGGAAAAGATAGAAAGAACAAACATCTTCTACAATGGTTGTTGTTATGGTTATTGTTGTTGCAGTTGTTGTTGCTTGTTGTTGTTGTTGTTGCTGTTGTTGTTGTGGTGGTGGTGTTGCTGTTGTTGTTGCTGCTGTTGTTGCTGTTGTTGTTGTTGTTAATGCTGCTGTTGTTGTTGCTGTTATTGTTGTTGTTGTTGTTGTTGTTAATGCTGTTGTTGTTGCTATTGTTGTTGTTGCTTGTTGTTGTTGCTGTTGTTGTTGCTGTTGTTGTTATTGTTGGTGCTGTTTTTATTGCTGTTGTTGTTGTTGCTGCTGTTGTGGTTGCTACTGTTGTTGGTGTTGCTGTTGTTGTTAATGCTGTTGTTGTTGCGCCTGTTGTTGTTGATGCTGTTGTTGTTGCTGTTGATGTTGTTGGTGTTGCTGTTGTTGTTGCTGCTGTTGTTGTTGCTGCTGTTGTTGTTGTTGCAGCTGTTGTTGTTGCTACTGTTGTTGTTGTTGCTGCTGTTGTTGGTGTTGCTGCAGTTGTTGCTGCTGCTGCTGTTGATGCTGCTGTTATATGTTCCCCAGCTTTACATTCTGGGGGGCGGGGGAGGGGGTCACCTAAAATAAGATAGAAAGAATAAAGTTTGCTGAAATGGTTGCTGCTGTTGTCGTTGCTGTTGCCGTAGTTGCTGCTGCTGTTGGTGCTGCTGATGTTGTTGTTACTGTTGTTATTGTGTGTTCCCCAACTTTACACCCTGAAGGTCACCCAGAGTATGCTCAAGTAAAATAAATCAGAACGGTAAAGAGAAACGTGGACCATAACAGCAGACATTGAAAGAAGGACACAGGCAATGGAGATGAGATGCTTTTGCAAACTCCTTGATATCTCATACAGAGATCACATCACTGATGAGGAAGTGAAAACATGAGTAAAAACGCCATCGGACCATATAATGAAGAGCTCCTGACTTCGGTGAAATAAAAACGCAAACTAAAATGGTACTGGCACTCCTCACGAACATCTGGACTAACCAAGACTGTCCTACAGGGAACAAACAGTACAAGGAGGGAGACGAAGAAGAGGCAGACAGAGAAAACGATGGGAAGACAACATCAGAGAGTGGACTGGCCTTGAGTGGAAGAACGATTTGCTACAGAAAGCAGAGGACCGCGAGGAGTGGAGGAAGCTGGTTGCAAAATCTTTAGTGGTACCCCCACGGTCTATAAAACTACGAGATAAGATAGGTGAAAGTGAAAGGGAAGAGGGGATGTCGAGGGTGGGAAGTGGGGGGTGGGGTGGGGGTGGGGGGTGGAGAATAAAGCTGTATGAGAAAAAAAAACCCTGGAGTTTCGATGAAAGATATAGTGAGAAAACTTCAAGGGAAAAAATAATCCATGAAGAATTGGACGGGGATTCCCCTTCTCCGCCTCAACCCAGACAGTCAAGGCCACAGAGCATGGATTGCACGTGCGAAGAGTGAGGAATGCGGAAATAGTGAAACTGACAACTGTCCCAAGCCAGACGGTCAAGGTCGCAGAGCGCGGGTTGCTCGTGAATACAACGCAGGAATGCAGACATAGTGAAACTGACAACCACGTTTTATGAATCGCGCCAGACAGTCAAGGCCACCGAGCTCGAACTGCACGTGCGTGCGACAAGGAATGCGGGGAAATAGTGAAACTGACACTGTCTCAGGCCAGACGGTGAAGGTCACCTAAGCGCGAATTGCACGTGGAGACAACAGCTGAAGCGGACACTGTCTGCAGACCAGAAGGTCAAGGCCACAGAGGACAGATTTCTCTATGTCAGGCTTGCCATTGGGCCACCATCCAAATGGGCCCTGCTTTGCTGCTGGGTCACTGTGGTCGTGTTTGGTTACATGTAGTGCCTGTTGTGAGTCAGTATACATAGATCATAAGATCATTAGTTTTTCAGATCCTAGGTCAATGGTGAGAGTTTTGCCTACACAATCGTTCCGCCCTCCCCCCACCCCCCACCCCCCACGCACTCTACCATTAAGGTAGCCAGATTCCGACTTCGGGAATACAGTTGGAAATTGAGCTTACCAATTTGTTTTTATCAGGACAGTCAGGGAGGTGGGGGAGGGGGGCGGGGAGGGGGGGGGGGGGCGCTGCTCTTTCCGATTTTCAGCTGTCCTTGATTCTTTTTGTATGTATGTGTTCTTTTATGTCGAGGATAATGGAATAAGCACTCATGTGCTTTTCTACATCCAGTCCCCGTGTGTATGCGGTTTTGTAAATTTTGTCATCTGTTCCTACCGGCACACAATGGCCTACTCTTCCGAAAAGCGGAACAGGATTTAACGTGTGCGCAAGATGTTCTGCATGCGTTCGAACTCGGGGCCTCGGTTTATAGTCTCATCCGAAGGACATGCAACAAGTCCGTAAGCACACGGGTCCCGCCCGACTGGTTCAATAATAATAATAATAATAATAATAATAATAATAATAATAATAATAATAATGATGATGATGATGATGATGATGATAATAATAATGATGATAATAAGAATTGTAATAATAATAATGATAACAACAATAAGAAGAAGAAGAAGAGTAATAATAATATTAATAATAATAATAATAATAATAATAATAATAATAATAATGATAATAATAGTAAAAAATGGAATGTATATAGTGCTATATCTTGCAAAAACAAATCAAAGCGCTGATTAGACTCTTCTCTGAAAAACTTTGACCTTCAGTTAGTTGTGTTTTTTTTTCGTTCCTCAGCTAGAGCTCTGAGATTCACCAATGGTGAGATTTTTGTGTATTCAACCTTTTTTTTTGGTTTTTTTTGGCCCACCGTGAAGATAGCCGCATTCCGACTTCGGGGTTATTATTATTATTATTATTATTGTGGTTAATATGTACCCTTTTTAGCACCTTCCACAAAATGAGAAAAGAAGAACTTTGTGGGGTTTGTTTTATTTCATGTTTCCAATCTCTGTTTGATTTTCTTGTCAAAGTGGGATAAGATAGAGTTAAGGCTGGCTGGGAATCGAACCCTGAAACCTCACGGTTTACTTGTTAGGCAGGTGAAGGTCTTAAAACCGTCCTGCCACCTTCCCTTTGTAGAAGAAAGACCACATACTGATAGCCTTTCCCCGTGGGGATGCCGGGGGTGCGGGGTGGGTGGGGAGGGAAGGGGGGCTGTCGGTATAAATAGCATATATCCCCACCTTCTGGAAAAATTATGTGCTAGAAGTTTCCTCTTTTCTATCAACCTCTTTGTTTCTTTTCTTCCTGTCTATTTTCTGCCTTCTTTTGTTCATTTCTCCTGCATTGTTCCCCCCCACAAAGACTTAAAAAACAACAACACAACAATTATCTCTTACACCGAAGTCGGATGGGCTGTGCAACTGACTTGTCAGGCGCTTAATTAACGGACAGCATGACGCATTTTCGCTCATATTCTGACAGACAACAATAGTTGCTGTTTGAGCGTTCGATGATGATGATGAAGAAGAAGAAGAAGAAGAAGAAAAGCGGAACAGGATTTTAACACGAGCGTAAGATCTTCTACGTGCGTTATCACACGGGACCTCGGTTTATACTCTCATCCGAACGACTTTTTTTTTTTTGGAAAGTGGAGTGAAGTCGGCACTTTATATTAACTCCAGAAAAAAGGAAAGAAAAAAAATCCCTCTTTGAACGAAATTGGACCCCAGATTTGAGCAGATCACGAGCGCGCAATGAGCATGAACATTACTCTAACCACCTAAGCTATCCCGTCCCCCCACTCCCAAGTGATAACATAGTTTGTTTTTCTGTCGTTCAGATCAGCTGCCAGAACCCTGGATCCGCTGGCCTCCGCTCTACTGCATCTACGGCCCTGTGGACATCTACATCCAAGTGGACGCTACCATCGAGGGCAACAGGGACGTACCTCGCTTCGTGGCCGGCTGGAGAGGCCCCTATGCCCCCTTCCCTTAGTTCGTTCAACGAAGAGAGAGCTCTAAAAGCGAGGGGGACCCGTACCGAGCGAAGCCTTCATCATCATCAATCACGCTTTGTCTTCTGTCTGTCACCGCGCCGCAGCAGCGCTATATGGATGGCTTGATTTTGCTACATAGCAATAAGTTTTGTCAGTTGTCAATTGTCACTGTCCAAGTCCAACGGTCTTTTTTGACCAAATCGGTGGTCGTCGTTGTTGGGGTGTGGTCAAGGAAGTGGGGTGGAGAGGAGAGGTTGGGTGGTGGTGGTGGGTGTGGGGGAAGAGGGAAGGGGGGGGGGGTCGTTTTTTGGGGTGGGGGGTGGGTGGGGGGTAGGTGTGGGTTTTTTTGTTGTTGTTGTTGTGACTGATATTAGCAATGTGGGGGTGGTATATTTTTGTGTTGTTAGATATGGTAGTTTAGGGTGTTAAAGGCAGCGTAACAGTATTGCTGTTAAGTTATTTTTTTGAAGTTTGGTTTTTCAATCTCTTTACTTTTCAGAAAGAGAGAGTACACAGAAAGAGCTGAATGCGCCCGCACGCACATACACATGCACACACTCATACTCTCTCTCTCTCTCTCACACACACAACATACATACATTCACACACACACACACACACACACACACACACACACACACACACACACACACACACACACACACACACACACACACACACACACACACACACATACAGAAGTACATTACGCTGCATTGATGTGAACAGACAGTGTGAATTGCTTACATACAAACATGATTACACTGCAAGTAAACTATGTTTGACAAATAAAGAAGGGGTCTATACAACTACACGTGCATGTCCTGGCCTGCCTCTGTGTTTTCCTTCAGGCCGTCTTTCTCTGGGATTTTGGTTGTTGATGTTGTTATGAGTTGTTGTTGTTGCTGTTGTTCTCCTCCTCTTACTACTACTACTACTTCTCCTCCTCCTCCTCCTCCTCCTCCTCCTCCTCCTCCTCCTCCTCCTCCTACTACTACTACTACTACTACTACTACTACTACTACTACTACTACTCCACCTCCACCTCTTACCTCTTTCTTTCCTTCCTCTTTTCAACTTATTTTGCTA
The DNA here is from genome assembly GCA_028751875.1 of Rapana venosa. NCBI lineage: Eukaryota > Metazoa > Mollusca > Gastropoda > Neogastropoda > Muricidae > Rapana > Rapana venosa. Next base: position 6,778,408 of record CM054157.1, read on the forward strand.
TTACTGCAGTAAACACATCGTTTGTTTTAAACGACTGAGGAATAATTATAAGTCAGGAATTTGAAAAGAACGGAGGACAAAAATATTCTTTAAAAAAACAACCCACGCACGCTGGTGTGGTGTTTAGACATCAGGTCCGAAGTCGGAATGCGGCTACCTTCATGGTGTGCAAACTCGGTGGTCGCAGACGCAAAAGTCTCACCATCGGTGAACCTCGGAGCTCTACACACATGCACACGCGCATGCACGCACACCACACGTGCGCACACAGACACAAACACACGCGAACGCACACATAAATGCTTATTCCATTATCCTCGAAATATAAAATAAAATAAAACGCACACACACACACACACAAGCACGCACTCATGTCAACGGACGGACGCACACACACACTGACACCTCCACTCTATACACCCCCTCCCAACACACAAACACACACAACACACACACACACACACACACACACACACACACACACACACTCACACACACGCACGCATACACACGGGGACTGGATGTAAAAAAAAAGCGCATAAGTGCTTATTCCATTATCCTCGATATAAAAGATTCATTTTTTTAAAAACGCACGTGCGCGCAGACACACACATACGTTGTTATCCTGTTCTGCTTTTCGTAAGATTAGGCCATTGTGTGCCGGTGGGAACAGATGACAAAATTTACAAAACCGCATACACACGGGGACTGGGTGTAAAAAAGCACATAAGTGCTTATTCCATTGTCCTCGATATAAAATAATAAATAAATGAATAAAACAGAGACAGACAGACAGACAGACAGACAGACAGACAGACAGAGAGAGAGAGAGAGAGAGAGAGAGAGAGAGAGAGAGAGAGAGAGAGAGAGAGAGAGAGAGAGAGAGAGAGAGAGAGAGAGAGCAGTTGGATCAGTTAGTGTATCTCCTTTGCAAAACAAACAGAAGAGGTTATTTACCTAAGATAGCCACGAAACCATGTCTACATTATTTGGGTTGTGTTGACAAGAGTATCTCTAAATCCCAGTGGTGCCTTATTGTTCTCGCTCCAAGTCGCAGAACTGAGTCGACACACATGTGGACCAGTTTCTCCTTCTCTCTCTCTCTCTCTCTCTCTCTCTCTCTCTCTCTCTCTCTCTTCTCTCTCTCTCCTCTCTCTCTCTCTCTCTCTCTCTCTCTCTCTCTTCTCTCTCTTCTCCTCTCTCTCTCTCTCTCTCTCTCTCTCTCTCTCTCTGTATATATATATTTTATTATATTATTATATATATATATGTGTATATAATCTATACATCTATCTAGTATATATCTATATCTATTTCTATCTATTTGTCTATCTATCTATCTATCTACTTCTATCTATTCTCTCTCTCTCTCTCTCTCTTCTCTTCCTATATATTATAATATATATAATATATATATAGAGAGAGAGAGAGAGAGAGAGAGAGAGGAGTGTATATATTATATATATATATATATATATAATATATATATATGTGTGTGTGCATGTGTGTGTGTGAGTGTGTGTTTATGTATGTATGTATGTATGTATGTATGTATGTATGATGTATGCATGTATGTACATATATATGTATGTATGTATGTATGTATGTATGCATGTGTGTATGTATGTATGTATGTATGTATGTATGTATGAATGTATATATGTATGTATGTATGTACGTATGTATGTATGTATGTATGTATGTATGTATGTATATATGTATGTATGTTTGTTTGTGAATGAGTGTGTGTGCATGCATTCGTGTGTACACACGCGCGTGTGTGTATGTTAGGCAATAGCAGGAATGAACATGAACCGACATGGAAGTCAATAAAAATCCCCTCTTACCATTCATCCCAGCTCGCACCACTGATGTTTAAACCATCGACCCGCGAGTTTCAACCTTAAGGATTTAGCCACCCGTTTCCGAAAACATCCAGCTACTGCACTCAGTCCAGCAGAACATCTCGCACACGTGTTCCACTGTGTTCCAGAGGGAACACATGACAACATTCCCCCCGGGGGCCAGTCAGTATAAATCCTTCCACATTCTGGAAAATCTGTGCTAGGAATTCCCTCTTTTCTATTTTTTTGGTTTTGTTTCTGCCTTGTTCCTTTTATTCTTCCTGTCACCTCCTCCTTCTCGTTTATTTTCTGCCTTCTTGGTCCATTCTCTTGTCTCTTTGTTTTCTTCTAGAAAGACTTAAAAGATGACTATTCTCTTCCACGCCTAAGTCGGATGTGCTGGGCCTGACTTGTCAGGCGCTTAACGGCAGCGGAACGCATTTTCGCTCCTATGACATGCACCAATAGTTGCTGTCTGAGCGTCCGACTAAGAAGAAGAAGAAGAAGAAGAAGAAGATGATGATGATGATGATGATGATGATGAGGACAACATTTATAAAACTGCTTGCACACGGGATTCGATGTAAAAAAATTGTTAAAGTACACGAGCCCTTATTCTATTATCTCCAAAATAAAAGTATAAAAATAGGAGCAAGATAGAGAATATAAATAAAA
>CM054157.1:6790926-6793426 GCA_028751875.1 Rapana venosa
GGGTTGGTTTGGGTTGTTGGGTTGGTTTGGGTTGTTGGGTTGTTGGGTTGTTGGGTTGGTTTGGTGTTGGTTGTTGGTTGGTTGGGTTGGTTGGGTGGGTTGGTTTGGTTGGTTGGGTTGGGTGGGTGGGTTGGGTGGGTGGTTGGTTGGGTGGGTGGTTGGTTGGGTGCGTGGTTGGTTGGGTGGGTGGGATGTTGGATGATTGGGTGGTTAATTTGTGGTTGGTTGGATGGATGGATGGATGGGTGGGATAATGGTTGGGCTGGATGGCGGTTTTTGCTGCTTCTGACTGATGAGCGCTTTGGTTGGTGAGCTGGTTTGTTGGCTGGGTGGGCTGGTTAGTGGTTGGTGGGTTGGGTTGGTGGTTGGGTGGATGAGTGGATGAGTTGGTTGCGAGGGTGGATGGTTAAGTAGGTTGGGGTGGGTTGGTTGGGCTGTTGGTTGGTTAGTTGGGTGGTTGGTTTGGGTTGCTGGTGGTTGGGTGGTTGAGTGATTGGGTGGGTGGGATAATGGTTGGGTGGGTGGCGGTTTCTGCTGCTTCTGACTGACGAGCGCTTTGGTCAGTGAGCTGGGCTGCTGGCTGGGTGGTTAGTGGTTGGGTTGGTGGGTTGATTGGGTGGGCTGGTTGGGTGGTGTTGGTTGGCTGGGTGGCGGTTTCTGCTGCTTCTGGCTGATGAGTGAGTTGGTCAGTGAGCTGGTTGGCTGGTTGGCTGGGTGGTTGGGTGATTGGGTTGTTGGTTGGTTGGGTTGGTTGGTGGGTGGTTGGTTGGTGGGTTGGGTTGGTTGGTTGGGTTGGGTGGTTGGTGGTTGGTTGGTTGGGCTGGTTGGGTGGTTGGGTGGATGGGTGGGTCGGTTGCGTGGGTTGGGTGGGTTGGTTGGGTGGATAGATGGGATATTGGTTGGCTGGGTGGCGGTTTCTGCTGCTTCTGACTGATATGATGAGCGATTTGGTTAGTGAGCTGGTTGATTGTCTGGATGGTTGGTTTATTGGGTGGGTGGTTGGTTGGTTGGCTGAGTGGTTGGCTGGGTAGTTTATTGGTTGCCTGGCTGGCGGTTTGTGCTGCTTCTAACTGATGAGCGCTTTAGTCAGTGAGCTGGTTGATTGGCTGGCTGGTTGGTTAGTTGATATGTTGGCTTGGTGGGTGGTTAGGTGGATAGTTGGGTACTTGTTTGATTGTGTGGGTGGATGGGCGGTTATTTGTGTTGGTTTTGGAGTGGGTGGTTGATTGGTTAGGTGGGTACGTTGGCGGATGGTTGGTTGACTCTGTTTGGTTGGGTGGGTTGGGTGGGTGGGAAGGTGATTGGTTAGTTCGTTGGCTGGTTGCATGGGTGGGTAGGTGGGTGGGATGTATGCTGAATATGTTCGTGCACATGAAGGGAAGTAAGGCACAGGAAAATCTGCCTTCGATGTTGACCAGACGCCGCCCATCCGAGATTCGAACCCACACGACTTCATGGAGCCATAGGACTGAAGTGGAATTGTCTTACTTCATACCAGCTAACTCAGCTATATACAGTTATAGGTGTCCGTCTCTCTCCGTGATGATCCATGCATGATGCCCTCATTATATTCTCCATTCCCGATCTTGTATGTATGATCTATATATACATGATGTCCTCATTATATTCTCCATTTCCTATCTTGTATGTACGATTCTTACATGATAACCTCATTCTGTTCTCCATTTCCGATTTTGTATAATGATCAATACATGATGTCCTCATTATATTCTCAATTTCCAATCTTGTATGTGTGATCCGTACATTATAACCTCATTATATTCTCCATTTCTGGATATTACGTGATCCATACATGATGTCCTCATTATATTCCCAATTTCCGATCTTGTATGTGTGAGCCATAATTAAAACCTCATTATATTATCAATTTCCGATCTTGTATAATGATATATACATGATATCCTCATTATACTCTTCGTGTCTGATCTTGCACGATAATCCATGCATGATGTCCTCATTCTATCCTCCATTTTTTTATATTACGTGATCCATACATGATAACCTCAATATATTCCCCATTTCCGATCTTGTATGTATGATCCGTACATTATATCCTCATTCTATTCTAAATTTCCGATCTTGTATAATGATCCATAAGAGATGATGTCCTCATTCTATTCTTCATTAATTTCTGGATATTACGTGATCCATACATAATGTCCTCATTATATTCTCCATTTCTCACTTGCATGATAATCCATGCATAATGTACTCATTCTATTCTCAATTTCCGATCTTGTGTAATGATCTATACATGATGTCCTCATTATATTCTCAATTTCCGATCTTCCACGATAATCCACGCATGATGTTCTCATTATATTCTCAATTTCTTATATGTATGAACCATACATAATGCCCTCATTATACTCCCCATGTCCCATCTTCCACGATAATCCACGCATGAAATCCTCACTCTTCTCTCTCTCTTCTCTCTCTCTCTCTCTCTCTCTCTCTCTCTCTCTCTCTCTCTCTCTCT
>CM054157.1:6808222-6896086 GCA_028751875.1 Rapana venosa
CCACGCAAAAGGGCCACTCTTACGAAAGCGGAACGGAAAAAAAAAAGTGTGCGAAAGATGTTTGCGTGCGTTCGAAACCGGGGCCTGGGTTTATGGGCTCACCCCGAAGGACTGGGCGAAGGAAAGTATGCGCGTGCGTGGTAGGGCCCCAACGGCGTGGCGTGCTTGGCGGTGGGTTGGTGTTAAAAAAAAAATCATGCCAAATATGCTTTCTGACACGGAAAGTTTCTGTTGAGCAGGCATTTTTTCTCAAGTGTTGTGTAAACAGGGTCTAGGCCAAACCTTTTCTGTGCGGGCATACAGTTAAGGGGGAGCAGGCAGGCAGGTCGGGAGTTCATTTTTGGGAAACGCGCCAGGGTCAAGTCAACGGGGAAAAAGTTGCCCCAAAGCATTTTTGTGAATCGATGTTCCCCGACGTATTTCTCTTGAAAAGATTTTTTAAAGTGAACAAAAGTGTGTCATCAAACTGAAAGACTGCTTTACAGTAGGAGGATTCGCCAAAGTTTAAATGAAACGCCAGGGGGAGGAGGGGGGGGGGGGGGCCCTAGTGGTTAAAGCTTTTAAGTCACGATCTGACAGCGCGGGTTTGAGCCCCACCGAAAAAATCCCCGTTTGAGGGATTTTTCCCCCGGGTTAAATCGTCCCAACTCCTCCCCCCGAAAGTCCTTTGGAGAGATATAAACCGATCCCGTGTACTATTTTTTTTTTTCTTTGATATCGGGGGAATTTTATGTCTTTTAAATTCAGCCCCGGGTGTCTGCTGATTTTTCTTCGTCATCTTTTCCCCACCGGCACCAAAAGGCCCTCTTACGAAAACGGAACGGGATTTAACGTGTGGCAAAATGTTCTCGGCGTTCGCACAGGGGGGCCTCGTTTTTAGTCTATCCGAAGGGCTTTTGGGGAGTGGAAACGCCCGATTTTAAATCCAGGGGAAAATATCCCCCTTGAAGGGAATGAACCCGGGTCGTCAGGTTTTTCGAGCGCATGTTTAACCCCGAAAACTCTTGCGACTTTTAACCCCCCGGGGAAAATTTTTGAGTAGGCCATTTTTTGAACGACGTTGACTTTTTTTTAATATTTTAAAAGAAGCCATGGGAGCCCCCTAATTTTTGGGAATGCGGTTTTTTTTGTGGGTTAAGGTTTGTACACGCAAAAATAAAACCCCAATTCGTGAATCTTTGAGCTTAGCCAAAACGAAAAAAAAAATCGGGGAAAAAGGGACGCCCATCGAAAAAGTATGACTGCAAAAATCGGGATTCAGCCAAGTTGAAATGATGAACATGGCCGGGCGATCTTGTCGCGCTTTACTATCAAATCCGACGTTTACAGCAGGCGATCCAAAGAGCACACATAACAGAGCAGAAAATGCAGCGCAAAGACAACAATCTCCCTTTCCAGTAATGATTGAGATTTAAAACAGTTCAAACGGGACGCTTTAGTCGAGTGGTGTTTTAACGCTGTTCTACTTCAATTCATAGGGTCCATAAAGTAGGTGGGTTCGAATCTCGTTGTCGTCTAGTCAATAGGGATTTTTGTGACGTCCCAGATCAATTTCAACAGTGCAGACTGCAGTGCTTTATTCCTTCTAGTTATATATGCACATGCAGAAGTGAAATATGCACTGTAAAGATTCCGTTAATTCATGTCAGCAATCGTTGCGGCGTTACGGAAACGCGAAACTTAACGCTGCATACATCTCGAGGTCGGAATTGCAGCATACCTTCATTGTCAGCAAAAATGGCCCCCACCCCGCCATACGCAAAATCTCACAATTGAGGAACATCGGGAAAGCTCTTCGAGGAACGAAAGGAAACATTTGTCGAATAAGGGACCCTGCCAGTTGTTCAGGCTTTCATCAGGGGCTTGTTGTCAAACAGGCATTGATGGAACTTGTATTTTATGAGGAATGTGCAGTCAGCAAAATTTATGTAGTTGTGCGTGAGATGAAATAAATGTGTGTGTGCCGTGCGCGTGTGTGTGCCCTGTCACAGGCTCCCAGGCATCGATCTCTACTTGAATAGACTATTCAAGCACAAATCGAAAATACTTATACATCTACAAAACTTGATTTCATTACTCCACTATGAGATTGATGTTGAAGTGCGCACGTCACCAATGTGCAGTGGAATGGAAAATTGCATCGGCAGTCAGCTGCTGATGAGAATTTTGTGTTTTTTTCTTCTCATGAGGGCGAAAAAAAAGTCGTTTTTACTTTGCTTCTGGTTGATTGCTGTAGTGGGTCTTCCCAGCCAGTCAGTCAGTCAGCCATCAGGTCACCCACCCGGGGTAGGGCGGGGGGGTTATGAAGCCAGGTCGTCTGTCCGTTGAGGCCAAGGTGGCCATCTGTTTCTGTTGTTGGAGATGGCTGAAGGAAGACGTGGTGTGGTAGCACTTTCAGATTTGCGCTTCCTGTAAGCCTTAAAAGGTTTGTTGAGTTTAGCTTGATTAGTAATATATTCTAATCTAATTGGCGATTTGTTTTACGTACTATGTCGTTCAGTGGCGATACTATTCAATCTCAACTGCGAAAATGGATTCGTGGCTCACATCATCACCCGGACCTGTCCCTCGCGCCATGTCAAGTCCAAGGGTAGGATAATCTGTAGCTTAGCTGGGGAGAGGCGGCAGTTCTGTATTTGGCCAACCGGTGATGAGGTTTGGACAAACTGGAAATTTTTCCATCAGTATGTTTGCAACAGTTACCCAGAATTATTCATGCAGGGCATTCGATATCATCATCAATTTCTGGAAAGATTGTGTGTCCTTCGTTTTCCACTTTCATCCTTATACGTTTTCTCTGTTTGTTGGCAATGCTTCCCATTACTTCTCTTGTGTAGCTGCGCAGGGTAAAAGTTGGGGGGGGGGGGGGGGGGGGAGGTTCCACCTAATTTCCCTTTCCTAGAAGAAAATTTCCAGTTTACAAATTTGTTCTTTCATAAGGCGATGATCAGGATCGAGATTTCCAACTCGGCCTCTTTCCGCCTGCTATAGAGCTAGCTTTAAGGTAGTCAGTGTAGACTAATTTCCCAGGCCCTAAAAGACTTCAGTATTGACCAGCTTCTTATCCTAAAAATTCATCTACGATCGAAGCCTTGGTGATCTAACTCGTCCAATTATTTTCGATATTTAAATTATATTCTTCGGTGTGTTGACAAAAAATAAAAAATGCCAGTGAAAATTCTGACCCCTGAGGGAGGTGGAAGGGACTGGGGGTGGGGAAGTATGCAGAAAGGTGAATATTGGGAGGGAAGAGGGCACAAACGGTTACGCTTGTTAGTGAACAAAGAAAAGTGTTCAACCGAGAGATAGGCAAAAAAAACCAGGAGTCATATCTGTATACCTGCCCTCAACAACCAACTACCCCCCCCCCATCATCCTGAGGAGTGTACAACTTGTGTTGGTTGTGTTTGTTGTGGTGTGTGTGTTTGTAATGTGTGTGTATATGTGTGTGTGTGGGGGGGGGGGGCGCCGGCTTTGCTTGTGTTTACATTGTAATTTGTAAAAACTATTGTTACTGGATGCAGTGAAAGTATAGGATGAAGGTAGCGCTTTGATTTGCTTTTGCAAGATTTATAGCGTGTATAAATTCCAATGTATTTTTTTGATTTTGATTATTATTTTTCTTGTTATACAGCCCCAATAAAGTTTGTGTGCAGCTAACTAAAATACAATGAAATAGCTAACGATACCACCCCCCCCCCCCACAACCGTCTCGAGATCTCACCTACCAAGTAATTTAATTTTCTATGGTTAAAAGGCGAGGATGAGGAGGGGGGCATTTCCCCCAGTGTGACATCACTTAAGCAGTGCGGTGGTTTATCAGAGATACCAATCCTCGCCCCTTTCTTCCAGTTTTTTTGACCAAAAAATTTTGAACTGCTGAATGTCAAAGTCCTTTCGGATGGACTATAAACCGAGGCCTCGGTCGGCTCGTGAACGTAAGCAATCTTGCCAACATGTTAGAAACCCGTTCCGCCTTTCGATGTGTAGGGCCATTGTATACACCCCGTATGGGCCCTGGGTTCAGGACTGAATGAGGGGGAAAATACAAGGAAAAGAGAAAAAAGAAAAATACAGAAGCACGCAGGTGTTGTTTAGATCACCATCTCAAAAGTCGGGGAATGCATGCGGCTACCTACGTATTGGGGGAGGGGATAAACGGTTACATATGCGCAAATCTTCGCCAATTGGTGAAACTCAGTGCTCTAGCCAACTAACAAAAATTCAAAGTGGGGAGAGGGACATGGCCTAGTGGATAGTGCCGTAACTCCGCAACATGAAATCATGGATCGAGCCCAGGTCAACCACCAGCGCAGAACCATCTCTGCGCACAACGTTTTAAAACCTATTCTGCCAATTGGCTAGAGTATGGACCATTGTGCCAGTGACAAAAGAATGATAACACGTTCTATTATTTTAGGAAAATTGTTAACCGGTGTCTGAGACATCTTCCCAGGTCGGAATATGAACTACTTCATTGGTGTCAAAAACGGTCACCATTACGCAAAAATCTGACCATAGTTGGAACATTCAGGCTTATAGCCCAGAACACGAAAATATAAATATAATTATAATATTAATAATAATAATAATAATAATAATAATATTAATGTATGGAATTTATATAGCGATGAATTTTGTAAAGCAACATCTCAGGATGGGTTCCCTGTCTAGCTGTTGCTGAAAGCAACTTGCAACGCACTATACAAAACATTACTCATTCCTTCAAGAATTCACTAGGGTCAGTAACGTGGAAAGCCTGAAAATGTATGGGTTTCCCGCCAGAGTAAGCAGTGCTCAAGACCACTACCTGTAGTTTATTTCAATGCTAGTGCTCCCAATGACTCCTAAGGAGCTAGTTCAAAAGTCAAGTCAATAGTCAATGTCACAGGAGATGGTGCGCAGGAAATCTAAGCCTGCTTCCCCCCCCCCACCCCCCCCCCCCTATCCCCTAGCTCCCCCCACCCCCCCCCCCACCCCCCCCCCCCCCCCCCCCCCCCCCCCCCTTACTTAAAAATCTATTCAACCTTTTGGAATCGGAGGATAAATCAAAAATTCACTTTATCTTTTCACCATTTCGAATATTTAAACACGTTATTAAATTATTATTCCTGAATACTCCACAAATCTGTATAAATAACTAAAAAAAAATAAAGATGACAAAGTATACCTGATTGCCTCAGGGTTGGAAACTTGCCCCCACGTCGGACAAAGCGTAGGGTGGGTCCTCCCGCTTGTTTCGCTCTGACATTGTTCTGTGGCCACCGCGCCAATGAAGGTGAGAGTGGACGGTTGGCATCAGAGCATTTGAACCACAAGACTGCATATCATGGGGCCCATCTCAGCGCTCACGGGACACCTGTCACACGAGAAGCACAGGTGCGCTCTCTCTTCTCTCTCTCGCTCTCTCTCTACTCTCTCTCTGGTTCTCTTGTATTCTCTCTCTCTCTCTCTCTCTCATCTCACTCTCTCTTCTTCTCTCTCTCTCTCTCTCTCTCTCTCCTCACACACACACACACACACACACACAAAATCAACAAACATCACACACTCATGAGGGCTCATGGTTCCACCCTCTCTCCCTAACTCTCTCTACCTCTCTCTCTCTCCTCTCTCTCTCTCTCCTTCGTCTCTCTCTCTCTCTCTCTCTCTCTCTCTCTTCTCACAAACCACACCACACGCACACACGCAGCATACACAGCACCACGAACGCGCGCCATTATTTCACACCACTCACACATATATATATAATTATGTCTTCGATGAGACTATAAACCGAGGCCCTGTGTGCGAACGCATACATAACATCTTGCGCACTCGTTTAATCTGTTTCCGCTTTTTCGAAAAGAGTAGGCCATTGTGTGGCGGGTGGAACAGATGACAAATTTTACAAAGCTGCTGCACACGGGGACTAGATTTTGAAAGCACATGGGTGCTTATTCCATTGTCCTCGCGATTTAAAAAAAAAAAAAGAGAGCGTTTTATTTGTTGCTTTACAAGATTTCAGCGGCTACTTATACAAATTCCTTACATTCATAATATAATTATATAATTATAATAATTGATATATTACTAGTAATAATAATAATTATATAATAATTAATATTAATTAATAATAAATTATAATAATAATAATAATAATAATTTGTACGGCATTTATATTGCGCTGATGTTGTAAAGCAACAAATTCAAAGCGCTCAGATGACGTTTTTTTGAGTGGTGTATGCGGTTTTATAAATATTGTTTAATCGTTCCCAACCCGGCACACACTGGCCTTCTCTTTTCAAACAGCGGAACAGGATTCAACGCCATCCATGTGCGCAGATGCTCTGCATGCGTTCATAATTATTATTATTATTAATTATTATCATTATTATTATTAATGTGTGTGTGTTTGTGTTACGTACACACAATGCACACTCATGCACGCAAGCCAGCACGTTTGCGCGCGCACACCCACACACTACACACACACACACACACACACACCACCACCACACCCACACACACCAACGGGGACGGGATTAGCCTAAGTGTCCTAGAACATTGACGCTCCGCAAGTGGAAATGACGACCCGGATTCGATTCCCGTCGCGTTCAAGGGGTATTTCCCTGGGAGTGAACATCCATGCAGAACTCACACTCCTCCCCAAAAGTCCTTCAGTTGAGACTATAACCGAGGAGGCCCCGTGTTGCCAACGACGCGGAACTTCTTGATGACAGAGTTAAATCCTGTTCCGCTTCTTTTCGTATAATTGCTGCTGTGGCCGGTGGGAACAGATGATCAAAATTTACAAAAACTGCATTACAAACCGTGGACTGCGTTGCCAAAAAAATCACCTAAGTGCTTTTCCATCATCCTTTCAATACTAAAAGAATAATAAAATTGATAAAAAAATAATCTCTCTCACAACACACACGAACAACACACACACTCACACACATACACCGCACATGAGAGCTTTACGTCCCACCCCCTCTCCCCCCCCCCCCCCCTCTTACCCCTCCCTCTCTCTCTCTCTCCTCACGTACACAAACAGCACACATAGATAGATTGATAGATAAGATAGATAGATAGATAGATAGATAGATAGATAGATAGATAGATAGATAGATTGATAGATATACACGCACGTGCACGTACACACACACGCGCACACACACACAATTACACCACACACTCACACACACACACACACTGCACGCACGTGCACACACACACGCGCGCATGCAAGCGCACGCAAGCGCGTACACACTACAAACACTCACACATACTCTCACACACACTTACACACACGCGCACCGCCGCGTGCGCGCGAGCACACACGCACCCACGCAAGCACGCACGTACGAACACACACACACACACGTGTGAAAAGACGAAGTCCACTTTTTCTTTGTATGTAAGTCATACGATGTTATTCGTCAGAAATGCCATGCTTTTAATGAAGAAATATCGGGAAACGAAGATATAACTACTTTACTTTTAACAAAAAGAGGAAATATTTCTAAGATCTCTCACAAAGCTTGTGTGTGTGTTTGCATGTGTGCGCACATACACCACACAATGATACAACAGGACAACAACTACAACTACCACACAACAGAAAACAATACAGCACAACACAATACTGTTTTGGCATAACTATAGAGACATAGTCCAGTGGGACTTGAATTGTAAGAGAAAGGTGGGTAAAGATGGCGGATTCTGCATAGCTTTGTTTTGAAAGAGAGTTGTCTAGCCTGCATGCATACCACTGAAGGGATTTAAACCCTGCATACAAAAACTCTGCAGCTCGAATGGTCATTAGACAAAGAAAAAATCTTGAACAACATCACTCCTCTTTTGCCATCCTGGCTGCTGTCTCACAAAGAATAAGTATAAGATAATACCCATTTGTTTCAAATGTCTCCACAAATCTGCACCCTCTTATCTCTGTAAACTGTCTTCACCTGTACACTCCGCCCGCTCCTTCGTCATCTGTAGATGCCTTGTGTTTTCCGGACACCAGATTTAAACAAACCACTGTTGCGTCGCTCTTCTCTCTGTTTCCGGTCCCCTCCAATGGACTGACCTCCTCTTCCACTTCGCCAAAAGCCTTCATTTGATTCTTTCAAATCTTGCTCCAAAACTCATTATACTCTCTCGAGATCTTCCCCTGTTGTCTGTTTTTCTACTTCTCAATAGCGCCTTCACCTCCACACCCCCACCTAAGTGTGTTGCGTATATAAATTGGATATTTGTTTATCTTGATATTTCTGGCTGGTTGCATGCATGTGATAATGATTTGGATGCAAGCGCTTTGATTTGTTTGCTTTGCAGATTCAGCCGCCTATATATTTCCATACCATTATTATCTATTATGATCATTCAATATTATTATTATTACTATCTATTATTACATTGGCAGACAGGATAACCTAGTGGGTAGAGCATTGAGCTTGCATTCTGACTGCCAGGGTTCAAGCCACACCACTAAAGCACCCACTCAAAGATTTTCCCCTGGAGTTAACATCAACTACCAACTCTACCCCACCCCCACCCCTTCATTAATATAGATAATTCTTTGGATGAGACTATGACAAGTCCCATGTACAAACACATGCAGACATCTTGTACACACATGAAAACTGTTCCACTTTTCAAAGAGTAGGCCATTCCCTTGGCAGTAAGAAGGGTTGACAAAATTTTGATTAACTCACAGGCAGACTTGTATCTTGATTAAACATCACCCTCCAAGTCAGAATAGAGCCATCATTGGCCATTGTGTTGTAGATATTCTTTCACAAGACTTTTTTTAACCTTAGTTTGTGGTAATCCAAGGGGAAAGCTATTCGTGCTGCTAATTAATTAGTCTCCTTTTTGAAATAGATTCCTTCCCTTAAACTGTTAGTTGCTTTGTGTGTATGATTTTATTTGACTTTTTCTTAACATTCAGTGGTTTTTCATAATGAAAAATGGTGACACAGAAGTAGTTACGCTGAAAGAGGCATTGTTGGCAAATAATTTTACTTGTAAGTGATTCCTGGGCCTTAGGAAACATTACTGTGTGTGAAATCAATGTGATTCTTTCTTGTGTATTAGCTGATGGGCGCTTACACTTCGTTGAGGTGAGTCTCTCTGTACGTGTATGTGTGTATGTGTGTGTGTGTGTGTGGTGTGTGAATCTATGTAGTGTCTCTGTAAAGTGTCTGTGGCTTTGTAGTGTGTCAAATGTATGGTTTCTTAACATTCAAGACATACTTTAAGGCAAAAATTAGGAGACCTTAGGACGATTATTTTTTTTGAAAATTCCTTAAGATACTTTGAATAATGTTACTTTGGTTATAAAACATATTTTGATTTTTATCAATCTGAGAGTGACAAGGGTTATGAAAAAAAATTTGTCTAAACGAGTGCATCAAGAATTATCAAAATGTGAAAAAAGCCTGTGACTCCTTGAGTTAAAATGAGGTTAAAAAAACTGTCCAATCTGTAAAAATCGGATTTTTAGTAACCTGGGAGCTCTAGCAGAGTAACAGAAAATAAACTTCTACAAAACATCACAAAACCCAAGTTTAAACAAATATTCTACTCATCTCTCCATCAGCTTGTCAGGCATTCCCAAACTTCACACCCAGAACATGCAGGACATTACTTTGTGTACCAGAAGATATCAAGGGGATATTTTAGACTCCACTCTCCCCAAAGTCCGGATGAGACCATAAACCGAGGCCTCGGTGTGCGAACACACGCAGAACATCTGCGCAACGTAACTCTGTTCCGCTTTTTGTAAGAGTAGGGCCATTGTGTGCTGGTGGAAACAGATATGACAGGAATTTTCAAACCGCACATACACCGGGGACCTGGAAGTAAAAAAGACACAGAAGTGCTTATTCCATTATGCTCGATATTTAAGAATACAAATGGGCGGGAAAATGAAGATGCTTTGTGTTAGATTGTATCAACTGGGCAGCAGTCATTGCACCAGTGTGTAGTTTTATCATAGATTGTGATTCATGTTGCTTTTTATTTATTCATATAGCAGCAATATTTTCGTGGGAAACAGAAACTTTACAGTCATTGTGCACAGCCAGTTGTTTTTTTTTTTTTTTCATATTTATTTTAATTATTAAATTAGGGATTCATGTATCATATTTTATTACTCATTGGCAGCAGTGGTTTTGTGAGAAACAGAACAAAACAGTCATTGTGCACAGCCAGTTGTCATATTATTTTAATTATAGCTAGTGATTCATGTATCATCTTTTATTACACATTGGCAGCCATGTTTTTGTGAGAAACAGAAACTCAACCATTATTGTGCACAGCCAGTTGTCATCTTCTAACAGCTTTCTTTCTACCGAGTCTGAATTCTCTGAACAGCTTATGAACTTTTGCATTTGAAAGAAGGCAGTAGCGTTTGCCAATGTTCACACTCAAAAACCTCTGGAAAAACTGTTGGCCAAATACTACCCATTTCGTGGAGTCGTAGAACATCATGGCCCGCACCTGCTTCTCTGGGGCTCTTGAACTCTGTAGGAAACTGTCAGAAACACATCAGAAAATGATGTTGGGGATTAGATTTCTTGGAACTGAATGTTCAATGTACATTTCATCACGTTATCTCGTTTAATCGTTTCTGACCCAAAACGACTAGCACCCAGGACTAACTACTCAGCCTCTATGGTTGTCAATCATCATCAGCAGCAGCCGCAACAGAGGAGACAGATTGACATATAGACAGAGATCTTGATTCTGTGATCGTCCATCTCTGATTATTTTCTGCCGTTCCCAAAAAAATGTTCATGCTGATCCCAAAGATTCCCAAGAAAAGTTTGCAATAGTCTGCATAAAGTTCTCATGACTTTAGCTTCTGTGATGCCACCTACCAAAAGTGCTGCAATGCTGCTGGGTCGCTTAAGAGGTTTCTCAGTGGTGGTGACAGTCCGAACCACAACCAAAGGACAACCCCTTATTAAGCCCTCTCTACAGCTGAATATAATTGTCTTGTGGTGAAAACAAGTCTGTGTGAGCCCCCTTCCTGTGTTTGTGCCACCACATCCCGCCAACGACCTTCTTCCATAAAATCTTCTAACCCAATGGGATTTTGACACCAAACTCATCACAGACACAGAAACATAACTATTGGAAATTAAGACTTAGTTCACTATCAGACGAGAACAACAGGGGCTGCTGAATCAGATAATTTTCTTGTAATACATGATAGTCAATGGTGATGATTGTGATGTCATGTTAATATCATAAAAGTACATCATTGTCAAAAGATACCCCAATCAAACAGGCCCCAGAGACAGAGATTTACTCTAGACACCTATAGTGTTTAATCCAGTGATTTACACCACATGCTGAAAACCACATAAATAAAGAGAATGATGCTCAACTGTGTGGTTCCAGTCTTTCTCAGTAAGCCTGTAGCAAATTTGTTCCATGTAGGTACATGCTGGAGTCTGAAAATAAAACTATGATTCTTACGAGTTTCAAACCTGCAACATTCTAACCAGGAACCAAACAAACTAAGCACTGTGCTACAGTGGCTGGTCGTTTTGTGAACTGATTGTCTTCTCTGAATTACTTGAATCCCTTGAATTACTTTAATCTTTTAAAGTATAGCATATATTTCCCAAATGGTTTTTTGTTTGGAATGCACACCGTCTTGCTGTTACGTGTTCTTAAGTTTTCTGACTATAATTTCCTTTAGATCACAGTAGAAATGGATGTCCTCTATGAATACTAAAAAATTTTTTTACTTTATTGATCTAGTGATTTAAAAAACGTTCTGCAAACCAATAAATAAAGTGATGACATCAACTGTGTGGGTTCAGTCTTCTTTAAGAGAATCATAACAAATTTAATTTCAGTGGAAGCAGCCAGAGTACTGAAAAAATAAAAGATTCATCATTGAGGATTCAAAGCCACAACATTCCAACCAGGAACCCGAGGGGAACTAAGCACTATGCTCTAGTGGATGGTCATTCATGTGAACTTATATTTTTCATTGATTTTACTTAATTCTTTCAATGCGATAAACATAAATTAATTTCCAAACCACACAGCTGTCAGTTTCCCCACTTTCAGCTACTCTCAGCTGCTATCTCTTCCATCCATCCATCCTGCTGGTGCTATTTATAGCAGGAACTGACCACACCTGACTTGGTAAAAGGAAGGGCTTTAATTTTCGCACGAGTCTAGACCCTTGATAAGTTATGCTGTATATGCTTGCTGGTGCAGACGCCTTCGGAAGCACAGGTCTCTGATTTATGCGATCATAAAGTTTTAATTACCTTTCCTTTGGACCTCAAAGGATTTGAATTTCCCCCTTAGACCTCCAGGGTATCTCTTAATCTGTCTTCTAAGCCATGGTTCTATGAAGAGTCAGGATATTACATGTGATTAACAACACAAAATCGATGGTTCATTTTCAAAGAATATTGGTGTGCATGACTAGTACAAAAACACAGGACCTTCAAAAACCTTGCACTGACCGACATCCGTGTTGTCTAAGAACGCAAAGAGATGAAAGGACACAGATGTCCCAGGAACCAATAAATATTTCCTTCTTTCTCCAAACTCGTTCGCCGTACTAAGGGGCCTGAACTCTGCTGTGTTAAGCGATCCTTGCTCTGTGTGGGGGAGCGATGGGACTGGCCGCATCTTTGAAGATGAGGGCGGGGAATTAATTCTGAGAGGACTTCGGCCGGCAGCAGTGGTTTGGCTGGAGCGGGAGTTTGATGCTCTCCCCTTCTGTAATGTGCTGATGATGGTGGATTGTGCTTCCTGTGCTGCCGTCGGTGCTATGTTGTCATGCCTTCATTGCTACATGGGATGATGTGATGTTTGATAGTTGGTTATTTAGGGGAACTTTAAGGGGGGGAAAATATGGATAGATATATAGATAGATAGATATATGATAGATAGATAATAGATAGATAGATAGATAGATAGATGGATGGATGGATGGAATATATTGTAGATAGATAGATAGATAGATAGATGCTAGAGATAGACTAGATTAATGTTGGCATGGATGGATGGATGGATGGTTGGCATGGATGGATGGATGGATGGATGGATGGATGGATAGATGGATAGATAGATAGATAGATAGATAGATAGATAGATAGATAGATAGATAGATAGATAGATAGATAGATAGATAGATAGATAGATAGATATGATACAAAGCCTGTTCTTCCTTTGGTAACGTGTTTGACTTTTTCTAAAACCAAAAACCAAACAAACAAAAACTAATCTCCAACTTTCAATTCCACACAAAACTGTCTATAGTTCAGTTTTTTTTTATTGTTTTCACAAATCTGCACATTAATGACACATAGTAATTGCATTTACATACTGGAGAAATCTGTAACTTATTACAAATACTGATATTTTTTTTTTTACAAAAACTAAGTAGTGCAACAAACACTATCTAACACCGCCTGAAAAATTATGTATTTTATGTAAAATTCACAATTGATTGACACTTTCAACAATCTCTGAATGTATACAATTATTAGTAAAGGATCTTTTTGGCACAGTGTTGAACATGTACCTTCCCCGAAGATTGAATGTCGCTACATCTACCGTAATGAGGAGCACACAACTGTGGCATACACCAAGTCTAGTCATTCATGAACCTCGGAGCTCTAGCCAAGGAACGAAAAAGAAACATGTAACAATACATTCTTTCAAAGTACACAGTAGGCCCAGAGCTATATTCTAGAACTGGAATCCTTGTTCCATAAATGTCCACCAGGCCGTGTTTTAATGGGCAAGTCTGGTGAACAAGATTCCACATCAATGTTGGTATAGACAAATCCCAATGGTTGGAGATATTTTCATGAACACAATAAACACAGGCAAAGAGTAGGTTTTTCTCTTTGATAATCCTCTGCATGATGCTCAGTAGTATAGAGATAAAAAGGTAAAAGTGTCCCATATATGTCCATATATACCTACATATACCTACGTGCGCGCGCATGGTTTTGAAATCTGTTTTTCATTATGTTTAAGGAGAGTTGCATGCCTGTAAATGATTGAGTGCAAGCGCTTCGATTTGTTTGTCTTTTTACAAGATTCAGCACTATATAAATTCCATTATTTTTATATTTATTATTAAGGTCGTGGGGGAGCGAGGCTTCAGAACCCCACTTCCTGGGGCCGCATATGAGGGCGGCGCCCTTCCCCTTTCCCCCTCGCCTTTTCCTTCCCCTGACCCAAAAGGAGGGCGGGTACCCTTTTAAAGCTGGGGAACGGGGGGAACTGTACTGACCCAAAGGGCGCGCAAAGGGTCACCCATCCAACTGGAAACCCACGCTCGACGCTTCTTAACTTGGCTGGGGGAAAGCGAGTGCTCCGACCACTGAGCTATCCCGTCCCCCGCACAGAAGACACTTTCAATATCCTACACATCAAACACAGTCAGCTCATAACAGACCTGCAGACTTGCAGAAAGAAAAACAAAATCTTTTCGCCTTGCAACTTCTCCAGTGATGCAAATGACCTGGATGCTGTGGTAACCCACCCTTTTTTTAATGTCGCCGATCAGACTAGCCCCCATTTTTTGTGGACAGAATGGAGTTGATTAAAAATATTTTTTAAAATGAATAAAAAAGGGAGGGAAAGCAGAGATAGAGAGGGAAAGAAAGAAGACACGCAAGACAGAGACAAAAACCCCGAAACGAAAGAAGGTTTTTTTTTCTGGGGGCAATAGAAAAGTACAATACTTTTTTCTTCGTCCAGCCCTTGGCTAAGAGAGACAAGAGACGGGGACACAGAGAGGGGTTTTACATGGGGGTCTTGTTTCCCAACAAACCAAAACCCCAAAAAACAAAAAAAAACAAAATCCCCACAATGGGGTCCCAAAGCCCATCACTTTTCCCCAAAACCCCTGATTTCTTTACTGAGCTTCTTGTACTTGGGTTAATTTTGTTTTAAAAGGAATGGGGGAGGGGGGGGTGATGTCGTGAGCTTTTGAGTCGTGCATGTTGTGTGTTTCTTTTTTTTTCTTTCTTTTATTCTTTTATTTCGAGGAAATGGAAAAAGGCACCCCGTGTGCTTTTTTCATCCCTCCCCTGTGTATGCAGTTTTTTTCAATTTGTCATCCGTTCCTACAACTGTCCCTACAACCGACACATCAAAAACACTCCCCCATAATCAGACTTTCTCACATGTCGGTATACAGAGCCAAACTAAAGCCTTGTCGTCCTGTTTTTATTATGTCTTCCCCTTTGTTCTTTCTTTTCCCCCCATCTTCTCCCCCTTTCTCTTCTCTTCTCCCCTCCCTCTCTCCCTCCCCCTCCCCACACACACACACACACACATTTCGGAAGCCATGTGGGGCATTTTAGTGTGTGTGTGTGGGAGAGAGGAGAGAGAGAGAGAAGAGAGAGAGGAGAGAGAGAAGAGGAAAAAGACAACAGACAGAGCAGAAAAAAACGAAGACAGTGGGGGGTTGGAGAGAGAGATAGAGAAAGAGAGCGAAGCAGTCAGAGAGACGGCCAGAAAAGACAACAGACAAAAGGAAAGGGGTGTGTGTGTGTGTGTGTGTTGTGGTGTGTTGTGTGTGTGTTGTGTGTGTGTGTGTGTGTGTGGTGTGTGTGTGTTGGTGTGTGTTGTGTGTGTGTGTGAAAGAGAAAGGAAAAGAGAGGGAAAACCAAACAGGAGACAAGAGCCCAACCCCGTTGTTGTGTGGGTTGTTTATTGGGTTGTTTTGTTGGTTGTGGGTGGGTTTGGTGGGTTTTGAAGAGAGAGAAGGGCGAAAGACAGAAACAAGACAGAAGAAAAAAGGGGGGTTACTTTCGGGAAGTTCCGAACCAGAGAACTGTTTTGTTTTTTTAATGTTTTTTTTTTGAGAAATTTCTTTTTCAACGAAAAGCCCCAGTTTGGGAAAAGGGGACGAAAACAAAAAACAATAAGCAAAAATAGAAAAAAAAGAAAAAGAAGTACATGATTGAAAAAATGTTTTTTTTTATGTTTTGAGATGGGTTTTGATGAGGGTGGGGGGTGGTTTTTTTTGGGTGGAAAAAAAAAATTAAAAAATTTAGCAATTAAAAATTGTTGGCAAGAAATGTTTTTCTAAAGGTTTTAAAAGTAAGATTGATTGTGTATTATTGAAAGAAGTATGAAAAGTACCAGAAAAGCCGGCCGCCGGGGGGGGGTTGTGGGGGGAAAAAAAAAAGATATGATAAAATTTTACAATTTTATAATGGTCTAGAATACAGTTTTTTAGCAAAGAGCAAAAGTAAAGTGTCCCTGAGGGACGGTCGGTATATGTGTTCGAACAACGTTTGAGCGGTCATCGCTGGTCGGACCTTTCATTAACCGTAACTTTGCTTTCGTACTTATACTTCCCCTAGAGATATCATTATCTTTCGTACTTGATACTTACTTACTTTCTTAGTACGTTGTCTTTCCACTCGTACTTGAAGTCCTAAGCAAACTATGACTCTTAGACGGTGCGCGGGTCTGGCGTGGGTGCGAGAGCGAGCGATCGAGCGAGAGCGTGAGCGTGTCGTTGACTAAACTTACCCCTTACTTGGGGAGGTGGAGTGAAGGGGATGGTAGTAAAAGCAAAAAACGCGCTAAAGGTAACGGTGTTGAGGAAGGAAGGCCGTTAGTGAGGACGCTACAGGAACACGTTACATCCGTTTACTTGACGGCTATCTGTCTGTCTTGCCAGGTCTGACTAGGCTGACTGACGTACTGTCACATTCCTGTACGAGGTACGGTCGGAAGGAGATAGGCGAGTTGCTGGGCTGGCGGTCGATGTGTGTCTTATCCTTTCTACTTATCTGTACCGTGGACTGTCAGGCTGACTGACCGTCTGAACGGCACTTTGCTAGTCTCTTTAGTTCGTCGACTTTCTACTATGACGTTCCTACGTAGCTACGTACTTTCTTACTTAACTTACTGTTCTTGTCTTAACTTTCTTACTTACGTACTTACTTCTGACGACTGCCTTACTGACCTTTACTTCTCGTGCTCGACCATTCTTACTCTTACTTACCGTACTGTGAACTTGCTTTGCTTACTTACTACGACTTTACTTTAACTCTACTGACTTGATTTCTTACCTTACTCCCGACGTACTTAGCTAAATTACTTTACTGACTCTACATACTTGACGTACTCCTAAGACATACCTTCCTTACTTGCGCTGTGCGGACTGACTTACGTACTTAGCTTACTCGTCGTGACGTACGTACGTACTTACTTACTTGCTTTTCTTTTCTGTACTTTCGTACTTACTTACTTTACTTTACTGCACTTCCTAACCTCCTGACTACGTTACTCCCTTACGTACGTCGTTCTTACTGACTGTACTTACTTTCGTTCTTGTTCTGTACTGACTTACTTATCTTTACTTTCTCTGTTGATTTCGTACGGACTGGACTGTCCCTACTGACTTTACTTACTGTACACTTTCCTTACTTCCTTACGTAAACTTACCTGACTGTACGTACTTTCTGTCTGACTTGTGCTTGACTGACTTACTTCCTTACTTAACTTGACTTTCCTTACTCACGTACTGAACTATACCTTGTTCGTCGTCTTACATACTTACTGTACTACTTTGCTATTCTTACGTGCTTGACTTAACGTACGTACTTGTACTTACTTCCGTTATCGTACTTCCTGTCCGTGCTCTTGTTCACTTACTGTACGTTACTAATTACATGAGACTTCACTTACTTCCGTCCTTCTACTTAGCTTAGCTTAACTTTACATCTTCGTTTCTTCTTTCTGTTCCTACCATTCCTTACGTCCTTACTGTAACTTTCATACTTAACCTTACTTAGCTTTACCTGCTTATCTTACTGTCTGTCTACTTACGTACGTGACCATCATTTTACTGACGTATCCGCTTGACGGTACGTACTGACTCGTGTGCCGTACTTGAACTGACTTTAGGAACCTTTCCTTTCTGACGGTACGACCGCTACGGTTCTTTCGTACATTGTTCTTGACGTTACGTACTGTCGTACTTCCTTACGTACGTTCACTACTGACGTACTTGTCTTTCCGTTCTTACATAACTTACGGTCTACCTTCTTTTTCGTGACTTACTTACTTACGTACTTCTTCGCTCTTTCTTACTGTCGTACTTACGTCTGACTTACTTTACGTCTACTTTCTTTACTTACGTTACTTACTTTATTTCTTACATTCTTTATCTTCTACGTACTTACTTGACTTGCCCTATGAAGCTTACGTTCATTCTCGTACTCTCGTTACTTTTTCTTACTTACTTACTTCCCGAGCCCTTACCTGACGTTACTACTGAACCTGACTCTTTACGGACTTTCTGACGTCACATCCCTAGACTTAACCTGAAACGTACTCTTACGGTTACTAGCTTCTACTTATACTTACTATACTACTTACGTCAGTCTTCTTATCTTCTGGATACGAACTTATGACCTTCGCTTACAGTCTTCGTTCTGCGTTACTGTCTTACGGTGAACGTTAATCTTTCTCTTCTTTCGTACTTTCTGTACGTACTCATTCTGGCTTTCTTTCTGTCGTGCGTACTTACTTACTTACGTTTCTTACTTTCTTACAACGTACGCATCGGGCCTTCTTACCATATCTTACTGCACTAGAGACTAGACCGTACGTCACTTCTCTTACTTTCCTTAACTTACTATACTTAGCCATTAATTTTCGTTTCTTCGATGACTCTTCTTAATTACCATTACTAAGACTCTGACTCTTTCTATCTCGTATCTATAACTTACTGACTTCCTAATACTTTGCTCTTCTTTCCTATGTCCTCAACTGACTGTCACACCTATACTTACACGTCTATCCGTCTACTCTAACTCACTATCACTTTACTAGACTTGTACCGGATCCGGACTTCCTAAACCTTACTGCTACTTTGACGTTACTACTGTTCTGTTCGGACTGGCTGTACTTACTTACTGATGACTGTCCTTACGTACGTACTTTCTTTCTACGTTTCTTACTAACGTACGATACCTTGACTATCCGTACTTACGGACCTAACTTAACCTTACTTACGTACTTACTATAAAGCACTTAATTCCTTAACTTACTTTAACTGACTCCCGGACTTCCGACGTGACTTCTTTACTTGTTACTTACTATGACTTGACGGTTCTTACTCTTCCTTATCTTGACTTACTTGACCTTACCTTACGCTTACGTAAACTGTACCTGCCGCCGCCCTCTTAAATTGGCGTGCCCTGCGGCCCCCCAATGCCACTGGCCCATTACCATATGCCCGACACTAACCCTTATCTCTCCCGCAATAAGGATCACCTAGCAAGAAGTCGACATCACACAAACAGCGTTCCTCCAACGAGAAGTGCTTTGCAACCCAGCGACCTACACTTACGGCCTCGCCTCTAACCTCTCCCTATCCACAACGCCCTAACCCGCGCTCTATCGGGCGCGCGCGCCGCGCTCGCTCGGCGTCGTCCGCTCTCGCCGCTCTCACCCTCGCCCGCCGCACCATCTCCATCCCGCACCACGCCCTCCCTCACCCTCGTCCCCGCCCTACCAGCGCCCGCCCCGCACCCGCATCCCCCGCCCGAACCCTCGCCCGGACGCACGCTCGAGAGGTGGTCGTGCGTCGCCCCTCCCTCCCATCCCGCCCCTTCCGGCCAGATCAACCAACCTTCCACTCTCGCCCCCCTCTCTCTCCCTCTCCCTTCCGCGCCCCTCCCTCGCCCGTCACTGCCTCCCTGACCGCCCAGCACTCCCTCGCCACTCGCTCTTCGTCAGGTGTGATGGCCACGGACATCTCTTGAGACACAATATAGGAGAGTTGTGTAGTGAGAGAGTGAGAGATGACACTCTCGTGCCCTGCTGCTCTAATGAGACATGAGAGGAGAGTAGAGAGATGAGCATTTGCCAGTGATTGTAGCGCTTTTGTGTGATAGTGAGTGATGAGTGTGGATATGTGTGGTTCGCGTAGCGGCAAAGAGCGCGCAAGAGAGAGAAATGCTATTTGCGTGAGAGGTGTGAGAGCAGGTCGTCGCGCATGCGCATTTCAGACTGTATAAGAGTGTTTTGAGGTAAAGAGAAGCTGCGCTACAGCTAGCACCCGCGCTGTGCGCGCCCGGCGCGCTACACATACCTCGAGTAGAATACAATGTTTATCGTAGTTTATGAACGCGAACCCAAGCATTACAAGTCTAAGAACCACCCTGTAGACAATATTAATTTCCTTTAGAAACCCAAAGCAAGATATAGAGGATTCAACAACTCTGGCCATCCGCATCAGAGGAGAAAACAATCAAAGCTTCAACACCCAAAAAAACCCCCACGTCCATTATGTCCAGATATCATGAGGAGTGATGGGATAGTCAAAAGTGTTTAGAAGCATATGCGCACGCAATCTGACGACCCGGGATCAGATCCCGTTCAAGGGGGAAAATTTTTTTATTTCTGGAGTTAACATTCAGTTTTCCGAAACTGTCCACTCCTTCCCTTAAGTCCTTTCTTTTTGAAACCCCGATGTAGACTATAAACTCATAATAGGAGAGGTCCCGAGTGCTGTACGCACGCAGAACATCTATGCAAACGACACGTTAAAACCCGATCCCGCGCTTATTATTATATTTTAATTTTTTAATTGTTTTAAACCTATTATAATCTAAGGAATAATGGCATAGGCACTTATGCGTCTTTTTTAATCCTAGTTCCCCGTGTGAATGCGGATTTGTGAATTCACTCATCTGTGGCCCCCGCCGTGCACACAATGGCCCTACTCTTACTAAAAGCGAAACAGGAATTAACCGTGGTGCGCCAAGATGTTTTCTGCGTGCCTCGCATCACACGGGACACCGTCGGTTTAAAGTCACATCCGAAGGACTTATCGAAAAGAGTAGTGTGCGCAAGAGAGTTGCCGGTGGGAACCGGAAGACAAAATTGACACAACAGCCAACACATGGGACTGGATGCGAAAAAAACACGCAAGTGCTTAATCCATTATCCATCGAATAAAAGAATAAATAAATAAAAGAAAGAAAGAAAAGAAAGAAATAGTAACCCAAAGTACTGACTCTAAATGAACATTGGACAAAGGGAACCCATCAAAGAAGAAAGCATCGAGATATCCCGCGCAAAATGATGTCAGTTCTTGATGTTGTTGTTATGTTGTTTGATGGTTGTCTGTTGATGGTTGTTGTTTATAGTTGTTGTTGATTGTTTTTTAAAGGAGTGTCTGAATGCGCCATAATACAAACAAGATTTTGGCGCGCAAATACAAAATAATTTTGGGTCTTTTCAAAACTGTTTTGCTAGGTTTCCCATGAAAAGAAAAAAATTCCACCCATCCATCCCTGCCCTTGTCTTGGCATGTCTCTCCTCTGTCTTTATCAGTTTGGTTTATGTATATATTGTGTGGCAAATATGCCCTTTTCCCCTACGCCCCTAAATACACACAACAACACAGAACACACGTGGCACAACGAACACACACAGGCGTGTACACACATAGGGATAATCATACATACACAAAAACAGCATTCGACAATACACACACACAAACCATAGGAAGCTAAATCCACTTGAGGCTCCATTTCGAACAGAGGTTATATTTCCTAATATAGAGGTCATGTGATTAGAAGGGCCCGGAAAGCAAGACGCATCCGTAAACACAAAGTAAACGACATTCCAATAATGTCCGTAAAGGACACTGACTTGGCAAGAGGCCAGTCACTAGAATAAGAGTCAGACGACAGCTCCAGTCCGTTGAGTCAGGCTGCATTTGGGTGTCTGCTTGTGGTCTTGTTGGTGTGATACAAGAGTGGCATGAAGAGCATAGAGAGAGACTGAAAGAAGGAAGAAGAGAGAAAACACTGAGGGAAATGAAATAGGAGAGAGAAGACAGACAGACAGACCAGACAGCGAGAACAGCACAGGAAACACCCGAGAGATTGTTTAAATATGGTTTTTAATGCCATGTGTCTTAACTTTCTCAGTTATGTGTATGCAAAACCTGTACCACCTGCGTTAGGGCCTGTACGATCAATGATGTAGGAGTAGATCAGGGACGATCAATTTTGTTTCTAGCGGAGTTGGGGTTTTTATTTAAGCCCAACTGTGTGTTTTTTATTATAGTTATGGCAAACACAAACGCCATCATTCTGTACTGTAATCAATATAGTGCTTTGGGCATTGAGTATTAGTATCTATGTATAGCGTATGCGAGTTGTAGGAGCGAACACTGTGCCAGCCATCAAGAGAATATTGCGAAAAAAAGAAACCTTTAAAAATGGTGAAGCATGGTATGACAAGATTAACTGGAGACGTTGTATGGGATCTCTGCGATTGACAAGTTATGAGATGAAAAAAATGTCCACATAATCCTTCATCTTCTTCCCCTCCCCTCCCCTACCCTAACTCAAAACCCTTTTGCGGTATGCTCACTCTGCCCTACTTATCTCTCTCTCTTTTCACGCACTCTCTCAATCCTCTCTACACACATCGTCTCGTCTCTCTCTCCCCGTCTCTCACTCATCATATTACATGCTCTCCGTCTCCATTTTGATCTTCTCTCAATCTCTCTCCTTCCAAATCTCTCTCTCTCCTCGTACTTTTCTCTCAATGGCTACTCTTCATTCGCTCGCACTAACTGCTTTTAAAGTATCAAAATAAACAGGCCAACATAAGCCTTACAAAGTATAAGTGTATCAAAAGTATGTACTCTAGGGTGGATTTCAGGTGCTGTGGTTTGGGCTATCGGCAGAGCTGAAAAGTGGAAGAAGAATTCATGGAATGAAAGGTGACTGTTGATGCTGATTGGAGAAACAACTTTTTCTAGTACTTTAGAGACAAAGGTGTAATTTCGAGACAGGCCTATAAATTTCTCAGAATGTTGGATCAGAGTTCGTGTGCTTTTTATATAGGTGTGACTATTGCTGTTTTAAGAGCTGAATGGAAAATTTCTGACACAATAGATGAGTTTACTATTTTTAGTGTATAATAGGCACAGTATGTGGAAGCATTGTAGAAAACAGGAGCAGGTATGGTGATCACGGGTCGCAAAGATTTATAGTCCTTTCCTACAAATTGTCATGATTTCTTATCCACTTGTGGGATGGAAGAAAAGAGAGGAGTGCCAGTGAACTGGGGGTCCAGGAGGATCAGGCTGGAAATGATTTGATCAAGTCTGGAGCGTATGTTTACGAAATTTCGACTGTAAAAAGAAGGCAGAAAATATCGGATGGAATGTTCAGACCAGGCTGTGTGTATATGCATAGGTAGTATTGTTTTTTTGAGATCCAAAGGAGATTATGAGGTGAGGGAAAAAAGATATTTTATGGATGTAGCACCGATAAATTGATGGAAGAAAGGTAAGTATCAGTCTTTGCTGAAAGATTAAGAATTTTGACTATGTTTATTTGTTTTCGGAAAAGCGTTTGTTTGATTTTCGGTTTTTTGACTTCCCTCCACTATAGCCGTACTAAGATATGCCGGCCGTTTTAGCGCAATCGCTATCAAGATGTCATGGGTAATACCATAAGCGCACATGGTCTGGGTCTGTCATGGAGTAGATGAACAGTGGGAGGTGCATGCTCATCAAGCAGTTGGCGGAGAATAGTGTTATAGTGCATCATAGAGGTCATGTGGTCAGAGGTTTGTGTGAAAAACGTTCGGAAGCTTGTGAAGTAGACGGTATGAATGTCAAAGGCCTTAAGATTGCGACGATACATATTTCTCTTCTTCTGACAGGTTTTGTGATGTTAGATGGAAAAGAATAGCGGAATGATCAAATGCAGTTCTTCGCGTCTTGAGTGACAGAAACAGAAGTGACAAAGATTGAATGAAGTATTAGTAATCAGATGCCAGTACTAAAATAAGACCCAATTCCCTGTGCGTAGCTCTCGTTTACCATGTTGAGGAGAGAGAATTTAGGGTTGGACACGAGAAAGAGAAAGACGTTTAGACACTGGAGAAGACACGGTTTGTCGAAATGGAAGTTAAGTCACCAAGAATATATGTCAGAGAGTCACCATAAGATCGATCACTAAAGCCTAAGCTGGTAAAAGAGGAAATTCCATGAGTGGGAAAAGCCACTTGGTCATAACGAATTCTCTCACTTTGCATGTTGCCACCCCCCAGCGACAATTGTATTAATCACGACTGTGTATAAACCTATTCGTATCATGGGAGACAACCTCGGTTACACCAACTGTTCTTTCAGTAAGTAACATTCCTTTAAGATGCAAGTTTAGAGAAAGTTGTGTGTGTTCTTCTTCCAAACCACATCCCATAATATTATTTGTATTGTTGCTGTTATAAAATAAGGGCAACAACACAATAGGTTACACCACCACCACCACCGGTCCTCCTCCACCCTCCCCCCCCCCCCCCCCCCCGCCTCCCCCCGCCCCCCCTTCGCTTGATTTTTCCAAGATATGAGCTTTCCTAAAAGGGCAGCGCTGAGAGATCTCGATCGCGCGAGCCGATGTTCATGTTGCTATCCATGTTCTGCCTTTTTCGTCTTTGGATATCTTTTTTTTAAATTGATATATTTCTTTTAAAATTCACTTGATGCTAATATCCAATGATGAAGTAGTGATGAAGGGGGGCGGGAGTGCGAGTGCTAGTGCGTGGCGAGTGCGAGTGCGAGGCGCGGGGCGCGAGCGCGAGTGGGGCACGGAAACGACGAGACTGTACGACGACGTAACGAAATGTGACGACGACGAACGGACGCGCACGTACTACGATGAAGTGATGATAGATGATATAATGGGGAGTGTGAATGTGTGAGTGTGTTGGTGGTGGTGGTGGTGGTGGAGGAGGTGGTGGTGTAGCGTTGGTGGTGGTGGTGAATGTGATGATATGGAATGATTGAATGTGATTGATGATGATGATGAAGAATAATGATATGATGAGATACGATGATGATGATGATGATGATGATGATGATGATATGATGAATGATGATGATGATGATGAAGAAGATGAGAAGATGATGATTATGAAGATGTGCAGATGAAGGATGATGACGACACTACGAACGACGACATGACGACGAATGAGATGATGATGAGAAGACGAACACGACGAACGACGCGATGACGCGGAAAGAAAATGATGAGGCTTATTAAATCATTTTAGTTGTGGACAGTTTAGTCTTTTACAAAAACTAAATCAGTTCATCGAATGAGAAGTGGTATAACATAACAGCAGCTGCAACACATAACAAGATTGTAGTGTTGTAACCCAGCCCGACCAAAATAACCAGTTAAGACACTCACCATCTAGGACAGACAATTACAGGGCACCGGACCCAAGCTGCCAACCAGACAATTTAATCAACTAAGCTAGCAATTCCTCGAGCAGAGGACCAAACATCAGTTTGTTCCAAAACCCGCAAAGACAGAAAAATCCTGTCAGCCTTATCCACCCCCCCCCCTCCCCGTCTCTGTCCTCTTTCACTGTCCTGTCCCACGTTCACAACACCGGTAGTAGTAAGGTAGGTAGGTAGCAGGTAGGTAGGTAGGTAGGTAGGCAGGTAGTAGGTCTATGGACGATAGAGCGTGAGAGCGTGCCGTGGGAGCGTGTTAGGTTAGTGGAGAGATGTGAGGCGCGCGAGCGTGTGTGCGGGAGAGGATGTGAGAGTAAGGCTAGGGAGGGAGGGAGGGATGTAGGTAGGCAGGTAGGAAGGTAGGTAGGTAGGTAAGGGTAAAGGAGAGAGGTAGGGAGGTAGGTAGGTAGGTTTAGGTAGGCAGTAGGTGGTAGGTAAGGAGGAGGTAGGGAGGTAGGTAGGTAGGTATGTAGAGCAGCAAGGTAGGAGGTAGGGAGGTAGGTAAGGAAGAGGTTGGAGGGAGTAGGTAGGTAGGCAGGAGGGAGGTAGGTATAGGTAGGTAGGTAAGAGATAAGAGAGGTAGGGAGGTAGAGTATGGTAGGTAGGTTAGGGAGGAAGGAAGGCAGGTAGGTAAGTTTGGGGAGGGGGGGATGGGGGGGGGTGGGGAGGGGGGAGGTGGGTGGGGGGGGGCGGGAGAGGGGGGGGTGGGTGAGGGGGGTGGGGGGAGGTGGGTAGTGTGTGGGGGTGTAGGGGGGGGTGGGAGTGGGGGGGGAGGGGGGGTTGCAGAGTGGGCGGTCTATATATAGTGTCTATATAGGGAGCGGCAGGCCAGGTAGGTAGTAGGAAGGAGGGAGGTAGGGAGGGAGTAGGTAGGTAGGTAGGTAGGTAGGTAAGGAGAGGGTAGGGAGGGAGGTCAGGTAGTAGGTGGCGCGCGAGTGTACATTAGTAGGAAAGGAGGGAGGAGTAGGTAGCTAGGTAAGGAGAGAGGTAGGGAGGGAGGTAGGTAGGTAGGCAGGTAGGTAGGTAGGTAAGGAGGGAGGTAGGGAGGGAGGGAGGTAGTAAAGGTAGGTAGGTAGCAGGTAGGATAGGTAAGGAGGAAGGTATGAAGGTAGGCAGGTAGGTAGGTGACGTAGTAGGGAGGAGGTAGGGAAAGGGGTTGGAAGGTAGGGAGGGAGGGAGGTAAAGGTAGGAGGTAACTAGAGTGAACGGAGGGAGGGAGGTAGGTATGGGGAGTGTAGTAATAGTGAGTAGGTAGGTAGGCAGGTAGTAGGAAGTTAGGGAGGGAGGGGGTAGGGAGGTAGGTAGGTAGTTAGGCAGGTAGGTAGGTAGGAAGGTAGGTAAGGAGGAGGATAGGGAGGGAGGTAAGGTTAGGTTGGTAAGGTATGTAAGGTGAAGGATGTAGGGGGCGGAGGTAGAGATAAGGTAGGCAGGTAGGTAGGTAGAGAAAAGGAAGGAGGTAGGAGGGAGGGAGGTAGGTCTAGTTAGGTAGGGCCATGAAGGTAGGTAATGAGTAGGTTAGGTAGGTAGACAGGTAGGTAGGTACCAAAGTAGGAGAGAGGGAAGGAGTAAGGGAGGGATTAAGGTATGTAGGTAAGGTAGGGAAGAGGGAGGTAGGTTAGGGAGTTAAGAGGAGAAGGAAGGGAGGAGCGCGTGAAGGTAGGGAGGTAGGATAGGGTTAAAACAAAAAAAACAAAAAAAAAAAAAGGTAGTAGGCAGTAGCGTACGTGTAGTTAGTAGGGAAAGAGGTAGGTAGGTCGGTAGGTCGGTAGTCAGGTAGTAGGATAATGAAGGTAATGGACTGAGGAATGGGATTGGCGGAATTACGGACTGGTAATGTTCGACGCGCAACATGAATTTCGACAGGAAGGGCAGGTACTGTAATCTAGTACGTAGGAATTGCCTGAAGGTAGGTAGGTAGGTAGGAAGGGAGGGAGGAAGGAGGGGGAGGTAGGTAGGTAGGCAGGTATTTAGGTAGGAGAGGAGGGAGGTAGGTCGGTTAGGTAGGAGGCAGGTTAGGAGGCAGGTAGTTAGGAATGTATGAAAGGAGGAGGAAGGAGGGTAGGTAGTGTTATGTAGGGAAGGTGAAGCGGCAGATTTTAGGTAGGGGTGTGGTGGGATCGATAGGGCATGTAAGGTAGGTAGGGTAGGTGAGGTGAGGGAGATAGTAGGAGGGATGGAGGTAGGTAGGTAGGGAGCGAGGGGAGGTAGGGAGGTAGGTAGGTGATTGGTAGGTAGGTAGTGGAGGCAATGATATGTAGGTAGGGAGCGTGAGTGCAGGTAGGGAGGGAGGAGGAGGAGTAGGTAGGCAGGTAGTAGTAGGTAGGGTAGGTAAGTGAGAGGAGATAGGGAGGTAGGTAGGGTAGGAGGTAGGCAGGTAGGTAAGGTAGGTAAGGAGGGAGGGAGGGAGGGAGGTAGGTAGGTAGGTAGGGCAGGTTAGGTAGGTGAGGTAGGTAGGTAGGTAAGGAGAGATGTAGCGAGGGGAAGGTCGGTAGGTAGGTAGGCAGGTTAGGTAGGTAAGGTAAGGAGGAGGGAGGGAAGGTAGTAAGGTATGTAGGCAAGGTAGGTAGGGTAGGTAGGTAAGGAGAGAGGTAGGGAGGGAGGTAGGAGGTAGGCAGGTAGGAAGGTAGTAGGCGATAAAGGAGAGAGGTAGGGAGGAGAGGTAGAAGGTAGGTAGTAGGCAGAGGCAGGCAGGTAGGTAAGTAAGGAGGGGTGGAAGGTAGGCAAGGTAGGTAGTTAGAGTTAGGTAGGAGGTAGTAGGGAGTTAGGTAGGTAGGAGGATAAGTAGTAAGAGGGCGGTATGGAGGAGGGGGTAGGGTAGTAGGTAGTAGGTAAGGTAAGGAGAGAGTGTATGGAGGGAGTAAGGTAGGAAGGCATGTTAGGTGAATGGAAGTGTCAGGCTGTAGGAACCGATTCGGACCGGTAGGTAACTACGTAAGGAGAGCGTGTAAGGTAGGGAAGGAAGGTAGGAAAGCAGGTAGGTAGGTAGGTAAGGATGGAGGTAGGGAGGGAGGAGTGTAGGTAGGATAGGTCTGATAAGGGTAAAGGTAGGTTAGGCATGTAGGAAGGGTAATGAGGTAAGGTTATGTAAGGACAGGCAGCGTGTAGGACTTACCGATCGTGTACGGGCAGGGAGTAGGGAAAGTGTTGGAAATTAGGTAAGGGAGGGATGGAAGTCTATACGCGTTAGGGCGAAAGAGAGCGAAGGGAGGGAGATATCGGGAAGGTATATAGGTAGGAATGTAGGGACAGGGTCAGTAGGTTAGGTAAGGAGGGCAGGAGAGTAAAGGTGAGGCGGGAGGTAGGCGTAGGAAGATAAGGCCGCAGGTAGGTAGTAAGGAGAGCGGTAGGAAGGATAGGTAGGCCAATCGCTAGGTATGAACGAAGGTAGGGAGGGAGGTAGGGGACAAGGGGTTGGAAGGAGTATGGAGGGAGGGCGGAGTAGGTAAGGGGGCGGTAGAGAGGTAGGGAGGGAGGAAGGAGTAGGAGGAGTACGATAGGTAGTAGGTCGGCAGGTCGTAGGAAGGAAGGTGAGGGTAGGGAGGATTGATTAAGAAGTAGGTAGGCAAAAGGTAGGTAAGTACGGTAGGTTAAGTATGGGATGGCGGTACGTAGTAGATGCGTTTACGTAGTGTAGGTAGGTAGGCATAAGGACGAGAGGTAGGGAGGTAGGTAGGTAGGAGGCAGGTAACGGTTAGTAGAGAAGAAGGCGGAGGTAGGGAGGGAGGAAGGTAAGAAGTAGTGAGGAAGGCAGGTAGGAAGTTAAGGAGGTAGGTAGTAGGGTAGGCATGTCGGTAGGTTACGTAGGTAGGGAGGAGCGGATTAGGGCGGGAGGGAGGTAGTTAGGAGGGATGGAGATAGGGAGGTAGGTAGGGGCGTAGAGAGTAGGGAGGACGAAGTGAGGTAGTGAGGAAGATAGTAGCGGTAGTAGGCAGAAGGTAGGTAAGTAGGTAAGGGAAAGAGGTAGGGAGGACGGTAGGAAGGTAAAGGAAGGAGGTAGGGCGAGGGAGGTAGGTAGGTAGGTAGTAGGCAAGGTAGGTAGGTAAAGGTGGAAGGGAGGGGGGTGTGGGCGGATGGGTGGGGGGGGGGCGGGGGGGGGGGGGGGGGGGGGGGGGGGATATGAAAATTAGTTATAATCAGGGGGGAAGGGCGGGAGGGGGGTCTGGGCGGGGGGGGGGGGGGGGTTGGCGGAGAAGGAAAGGGGGGGGGGGGACTTCCTTACTTCACTTACTTTACTGTACGGCCTTAACTTACTTACTTACTTACTTTCTGTTCTTACTTTTCTTTCTTACTTACCTTACTCCTGATGACTGTACTTACGGTCGAGGCTGGCTTACTTACGTAATGACTTTCCGTAACTACCTTCCTACTAACACTTACTGCTTTCCATTCGTGCTTGTAACGTTTCTGTTCTGACTGACTTACGTACTTACGTTCCTTTACTCTACTACTTACCTACTTCCTTACCTTACTATTACATACTTTCTCTGCGGTTTCTCAATGTACGTTCCCGTTCCGTTCGACTGACATGACGCGAGTACTGTCGCATCTGTCTTACTTTCTGACTTACTTACTTACTAACTTTCTTCCATACGTGTACGTACTTCGGACTTTCTTGCGTTATTTTCTTACCTGACTCTTCCTTACGTTACGTACTTTCTTACCATTCGTCTCTTAACGGGCTGACGACGGACGTGTAACGACTGTCGCATTACTTACTGACTTACCATAGCGTGCTGTCTGTCTCTGGATCTGCACGTACGTTACTACGTTTCCTGACTTACTTACGTTACCTACATACACCTCCTCGACTCTCTGTACTGTCGTTCTTGACTTACTTACTCCATACTTACGTACTGTCACGTAACTTACCTGCTCTCTTACGGTGCGGTCTGTTCCTTACGGACTGGACGTAACTTTATACCCTCCTTGCCTTCCTGACGTACCTTCCTTCTTTCTTACGTAACTTCCCCTGACTGACTAACGGACGTACGGTCTTTCGGACTTCCAAACTTACTTAACTTACGTGACTTGTGCCTCTTCCTTACTTTCTCTACGTACTCCCGTCCTTTTACGTTACGTCCCTCCGCGGTTCCTGACCTTCACGTAACTCTTACACGTACTTACCTTCTCTCTTACTTGCGTTCTGACGTTACTACTTCCTTACTGTGCACTTACGTACCTGTCTTGTCTTACTTTCGTACTTACTTGTAACTCACTCTACCATTGCTCTCTGGTGTACTTTCGTTCTGTACTTACTTACTTCCTGACTGTACTTCGACTTACCTTCAATGCTTCGGACGTGTCTTGTCTTTCTTGAACTTACTGCTACTTTACGGTTACTCGCTCACTTACGTACTCGATACCGAGATACTTCAACATTACTTTCACTTCTAACATTAAGCCTGTCTACTTACCATTAATCCTAACCTGACGTTATCTTTCTGTACCGTCTTCCCCTTGACAATTACTTCGCAACTAATTCTATTCTTTCTCTGTCTTACGACGTGACTTTTCTTACTCCGGTCCTTCTCACGCTTCGCTCTTCTCTCTTCTGCTGTCAGTACGTTGTGACTCACATTACTGACTGAGACCTCCTGAACTTACTTGTACTACTTTTTGCGTTTTCTTACTTTCTTACGTACTTCAACTTCCTTACTTACTTTAACTTACTTCACCTTCATCTTATCATAAACTGTCTTTCTACTGTACTTACGTACTACCTGCGCGCTACTTTGCAGTGGTCTGACGTACTCTTACTTCCGTACCATTGACTTTACTCTCCTCCTGCTATCTACCTTTCTCGCACTTATCTTATCGTACTTACTTACTGTACTTCCTTATCTGTTACTGACCTGTGGCTTGACTTAAACCTTTTACTTGCTTCTCTCCTTACTTCTACGAGTCTTTATAGGACCGTACTTTACTTTTCTTTCTTGAACTTTCTCCTCATGCGTCTGACTTACTTACCTTACGTTCGTTCGTCTCTTGATGCGCTGACTTGTCTTTCTTACTCGTCTTACTCGTGCTCTCTGCTACGTTCTGCTATCGACTCTCGTGACTCTCTTGTACTCTCTAACTTACTTGCCTAGACGTACGTGACCTGTCACCTCTGAACCGTTCTTCCGACGTGACGATAACGTACTTCCCGGCTTTAGCTGACTTTATCTTCCACTTACTTCATTCCTTCGTCGTACTTTCGTTGTCCTATACTTACTTGACTTGACTACTCCGTCACGACTTACTTCACTCCTGTGATCATTGACTCCGTGAAACTCGTTTTGCACGTACTGTACTTTCCGGACTGACCGACGACTTGTACTTTCTTGTCGGACTGTTCTTTCGATACTTACGGACTGCCGTTACTTACGTTCAGTGTTCGTTCTTTCTTACGTTACTGACTGCGCTGCTCTGAACGACTCTCCTGTTACTAACTGACTTACTGACCGTCTAGCTTACCTGCTTGCTCGAAATGAATTACAGAAAATTACGGCCGTACTGATACTTACTTGCACGATGCGTGGCTTGCGCACGTACGGGCGGCTTCTTCTGTATTACGGACTACTTATTCGCGCGGCGGAACTTTCGGTACGGACTGTACTGAACACCATTGCACGGTGACTGACGTTCTTCTTCCACTGACCAAACTCTAGCCTGTTACGTGGGCCGGACTCACCTACTCGCTGCTCTCCTCCTGTGCCCTGCGTACCTTCACTAACGTTTACGTACTTACTTCCTTAGCGTACTGACTTACAAGTGACGGACCTACCTACTTGACGGACTGTCACTCTCCTGACCCTAATACGCGGAACAACAGTACTTTGCGGTGCTTGTCTCGACTGTGTACTTACTCGCTCTTACTACCTCTTCACTTACGTTGACCATTCCGTGCCGTGCGGGCGGTACTCCTTGCGTCTCGTACTGACGTACTGTTCGGAGCTTCTACGGACTTTCTGACTGGACTGACGAGGCTGGTGTCTACGGTCTTACGACTGTGTTCCTTTTCAATACTTACGGTGTCGCTACTTTCTCTCTGACCCGAGTACACACAGTACGTTACTTAGCTGTTCTTGTCTTGTCTTTCTTACGTAGACGTGACGTACTTACGTTAGTCACTTCCGTACTTAGCTACCTTCTGTGCGTACCGTACTTACTTACGTCTCGTACGGTATTGACATTCTTGCTGACGTGACTGCGGACTTTGACCCTTACTTACGTCCTTACTGACTTACTTACTTACCTTCTGGCCTACTAACGTTGCTTTCGACTGCACGTACTTGCCAACTTGACGTTTGACTACCTACGTGTCCTGACTAGTGACGACTTAGCGTGCTTTCGTGGCGGTACGTACTGAGGGACGGTCGGTATATGTGTTCGAACAACGTTTGAGCGGTCATCGCTGGTCGGACCTTTCATTAACCGTAACTTTGCTTTCGTACTTATACTTCCCCTAGAGATATCATTATCTTTCGTACTTGATACTTACTTACTTTCTTAGTACGTTGTCTTTCCACTCGTACTTGAAGTCCTAAGCAAACTATGACTCTTAGACGGTGCGCGGGTCTGGCGTGGGTGCGAGAGCGAGCGATCGAGCGAGAGCGTGAGCGTGTCGTTGACTAAACTTACCCCTTACTTGGGGAGGTGGAGTGAAGGGGATGGTAGTAAAAGCAAAAAACGCGCTAAAGGTAACGGTGTTGAGGAAGGAAGGCCGTTAGTGAGGACGCTACAGGAACACGTTACATCCGTTTACTTGACGGCTATCTGTCTGTCTTGCCAGGTCTGACTAGGCTGACTGACGTACTGTCACATTCCTGTACGAGGTACGGTCGGAAGGAGATAGGCGAGTTGCTGGGCTGGCGGTCGATGTGTGTCTTATCCTTTCTACTTATCTGTACCGTGGACTGTCAGGCTGACTGACCGTCTGAACGGCACTTTGCTAGTCTCTTTAGTTCGTCGACTTTCTACTATGACGTTCCTACGTAGCTACGTACTTTCTTACTTAACTTACTGTTCTTGTCTTAACTTTCTTACTTACGTACTTACTTCTGACGACTGCCTTACTGACCTTTACTTCTCGTGCTCGACCATTCTTACTCTTACTTACCGTACTGTGAACTTGCTTTGCTTACTTACTACGACTTTACTTTAACTCTACTGACTTGATTTCTTACCTTACTCCCGACGTACTTAGCTAAATTACTTTACTGACTCTACATACTT
This sequence comes from Rapana venosa, assembly GCA_028751875.1. Lineage (NCBI taxonomy): Eukaryota > Metazoa > Mollusca > Gastropoda > Neogastropoda > Muricidae > Rapana > Rapana venosa. The sequence continues at coordinate 6,841,731 of CM054157.1, forward strand.
GACGTACTCCTAAGACATACCTTCCTTACTTGCGCTGTGCGGACTGACTTACGTACTTAGCTTACTCGTCGTGACGTACGTACGTACTTACTTACTTGCTTTTCTTTTCTGTACTTTCGTACTTACTTACTTTACTTTACTGCACTTCCTAACCTCCTGACTACGTTACTCCCTTACGTACGTCGTTCTTACTGACTGTACTTACTTTCGTTCTTGTTCTGTACTGACTTACTTATCTTTACTTTCTCTGTTGATTTCGTACGGACTGGACTGTCCCTACTGACTTTACTTACTGTACACTTTCCTTACTTCCTTACGTAAACTTACCTGACTGTACGTACTTTCTGTCTGACTTGTGCTTGACTGACTTACTTCCTTACTTAACTTGACTTTCCTTACTCACGTACTGAACTATACCTTGTTCGTCGTCTTACATACTTACTGTACTACTTTGCTATTCTTACGTGCTTGACTTAACGTACGTACTTGTACTTACTTCCGTTATCGTACTTCCTGTCCGTGCTCTTGTTCACTTACTGTACGTTACTAATTACATGAGACTTCACTTACTTCCGTCCTTCTACTTAGCTTAGCTTAACTTTACATCTTCGTTTCTTCTTTCTGTTCCTACCATTCCTTACGTCCTTACTGTAACTTTCATACTTAACCTTACTTAGCTTTACCTGCTTATCTTACTGTCTGTCTACTTACGTACGTGACCATCATTTTACTGACGTATCCGCTTGACGGTACGTACTGACTCGTGTGCCGTACTTGAACTGACTTTAGGAACCTTTCCTTTCTGACGGTACGACCGCTACGGTTCTTTCGTACATTGTTCTTGACGTTACGTACTGTCGTACTTCCTTACGTACGTTCACTACTGACGTACTTGTCTTTCCGTTCTTACATAACTTACGGTCTACCTTCTTTTTCGTGACTTACTTACTTACGTACTTCTTCGCTCTTTCTTACTGTCGTACTTACGTCTGACTTACTTTACGTCTACTTTCTTTACTTACGTTACTTACTTTATTTCTTACATTCTTTATCTTCTACGTACTTACTTGACTTGCCCTATGAAGCTTACGTTCATTCTCGTACTCTCGTTACTTTTTCTTACTTACTTACTTCCCGAGCCCTTACCTGACGTTACTACTGAACCTGACTCTTTACGGACTTTCTGACGTCACATCCCTAGACTTAACCTGAAACGTACTCTTACGGTTACTAGCTTCTACTTATACTTACTATACTACTTACGTCAGTCTTCTTATCTTCTGGATACGAACTTATGACCTTCGCTTACAGTCTTCGTTCTGCGTTACTGTCTTACGGTGAACGTTAATCTTTCTCTTCTTTCGTACTTTCTGTACGTACTCATTCTGGCTTTCTTTCTGTCGTGCGTACTTACTTACTTACGTTTCTTACTTTCTTACAACGTACGCATCGGGCCTTCTTACCATATCTTACTGCACTAGAGACTAGACCGTACGTCACTTCTCTTACTTTCCTTAACTTACTATACTTAGCCATTAATTTTCGTTTCTTCGATGACTCTTCTTAATTACCATTACTAAGACTCTGACTCTTTCTATCTCGTATCTATAACTTACTGACTTCCTAATACTTTGCTCTTCTTTCCTATGTCCTCAACTGACTGTCACACCTATACTTACACGTCTATCCGTCTACTCTAACTCACTATCACTTTACTAGACTTGTACCGGATCCGGACTTCCTAAACCTTACTGCTACTTTGACGTTACTACTGTTCTGTTCGGACTGGCTGTACTTACTTACTGATGACTGTCCTTACGTACGTACTTTCTTTCTACGTTTCTTACTAACGTACGATACCTTGACTATCCGTACTTACGGACCTAACTTAACCTTACTTACGTACTTACTATAAAGCACTTAATTCCTTAACTTACTTTAACTGACTCCCGGACTTCCGACGTGACTTCTTTACTTGTTACTTACTATGACTTGACGGTTCTTACTCTTCCTTATCTTGACTTACTTGACCTTACCTTACGCTTACGTAAACTGTACCTGCCGCCGCCCTCTTAAATTGGCGTGCCCTGCGGCCCCCCAATGCCACTGGCCCATTACCATATGCCCGACACTAACCCTTATCTCTCCCGCAATAAGGATCACCTAGCAAGAAGTCGACATCACACAAACAGCGTTCCTCCAACGAGAAGTGCTTTGCAACCCAGCGACCTACACTTACGGCCTCGCCTCTAACCTCTCCCTATCCACAACGCCCTAACCCGCGCTCTATCGGGCGCGCGCGCCGCGCTCGCTCGGCGTCGTCCGCTCTCGCCGCTCTCACCCTCGCCCGCCGCACCATCTCCATCCCGCACCACGCCCTCCCTCACCCTCGTCCCCGCCCTACCAGCGCCCGCCCCGCACCCGCATCCCCCGCCCGAACCCTCGCCCGGACGCACGCTCGAGAGGTGGTCGTGCGTCGCCCCTCCCTCCCATCCCGCCCCTTCCGGCCAGATCAACCAACCTTCCACTCTCGCCCCCCTCTCTCTCCCTCTCCCTTCCGCGCCCCTCCCTCGCCCGTCACTGCCTCCCTGACCGCCCAGCACTCCCTCGCCACTCGCTCTTCGTCAGGTGTGATGGCCACGGACATCTCTTGAGACACAATATAGGAGAGTTGTGTAGTGAGAGAGTGAGAGATGACACTCTCGTGCCCTGCTGCTCTAATGAGACATGAGAGGAGAGTAGAGAGATGAGCATTTGCCAGTGATTGTAGCGCTTTTGTGTGATAGTGAGTGATGAGTGTGGATATGTGTGGTTCGCGTAGCGGCAAAGAGCGCGCAAGAGAGAGAAATGCTATTTGCGTGAGAGGTGTGAGAGCAGGTCGTCGCGCATGCGCATTTCAGACTGTATAAGAGTGTTTTGAGGTAAAGAGAAGCTGCGCTACAGCTAGCACCCGCGCTGTGCGCGCCCGGCGCGCTACACATACCTCGAGTAGAATACAATGTTTATCGTAGTTTATGAACGCGAACCCAAGCATTACAAGTCTAAGAACCACCCTGTAGACAATATTAATTTCCTTTAGAAACCCAAAGCAAGATATAGAGGATTCAACAACTCTGGCCATCCGCATCAGAGGAGAAAACAATCAAAGCTTCAACACCCAAAAAAACCCCCACGTCCATTATGTCCAGATATCATGAGGAGTGATGGGATAGTCAAAAGTGTTTAGAAGCATATGCGCACGCAATCTGACGACCCGGGATCAGATCCCGTTCAAGGGGGAAAATTTTTTTATTTCTGGAGTTAACATTCAGTTTTCCGAAACTGTCCACTCCTTCCCTTAAGTCCTTTCTTTTTGAAACCCCGATGTAGACTATAAACTCATAATAGGAGAGGTCCCGAGTGCTGTACGCACGCAGAACATCTATGCAAACGACACGTTAAAACCCGATCCCGCGCTTATTATTATATTTTAATTTTTTAATTGTTTTAAACCTATTATAATCTAAGGAATAATGGCATAGGCACTTATGCGTCTTTTTTAATCCTAGTTCCCCGTGTGAATGCGGATTTGTGAATTCACTCATCTGTGGCCCCCGCCGTGCACACAATGGCCCTACTCTTACTAAAAGCGAAACAGGAATTAACCGTGGTGCGCCAAGATGTTTTCTGCGTGCCTCGCATCACACGGGACACCGTCGGTTTAAAGTCACATCCGAAGGACTTATCGAAAAGAGTAGTGTGCGCAAGAGAGTTGCCGGTGGGAACCGGAAGACAAAATTGACACAACAGCCAACACATGGGACTGGATGCGAAAAAAACACGCAAGTGCTTAATCCATTATCCATCGAATAAAAGAATAAATAAATAAAAGAAAGAAAGAAAAGAAAGAAATAGTAACCCAAAGTACTGACTCTAAATGAACATTGGACAAAGGGAACCCATCAAAGAAGAAAGCATCGAGATATCCCGCGCAAAATGATGTCAGTTCTTGATGTTGTTGTTATGTTGTTTGATGGTTGTCTGTTGATGGTTGTTGTTTATAGTTGTTGTTGATTGTTTTTTAAAGGAGTGTCTGAATGCGCCATAATACAAACAAGATTTTGGCGCGCAAATACAAAATAATTTTGGGTCTTTTCAAAACTGTTTTGCTAGGTTTCCCATGAAAAGAAAAAAATTCCACCCATCCATCCCTGCCCTTGTCTTGGCATGTCTCTCCTCTGTCTTTATCAGTTTGGTTTATGTATATATTGTGTGGCAAATATGCCCTTTTCCCCTACGCCCCTAAATACACACAACAACACAGAACACACGTGGCACAACGAACACACACAGGCGTGTACACACATAGGGATAATCATACATACACAAAAACAGCATTCGACAATACACACACACAAACCATAGGAAGCTAAATCCACTTGAGGCTCCATTTCGAACAGAGGTTATATTTCCTAATATAGAGGTCATGTGATTAGAAGGGCCCGGAAAGCAAGACGCATCCGTAAACACAAAGTAAACGACATTCCAATAATGTCCGTAAAGGACACTGACTTGGCAAGAGGCCAGTCACTAGAATAAGAGTCAGACGACAGCTCCAGTCCGTTGAGTCAGGCTGCATTTGGGTGTCTGCTTGTGGTCTTGTTGGTGTGATACAAGAGTGGCATGAAGAGCATAGAGAGAGACTGAAAGAAGGAAGAAGAGAGAAAACACTGAGGGAAATGAAATAGGAGAGAGAAGACAGACAGACAGACCAGACAGCGAGAACAGCACAGGAAACACCCGAGAGATTGTTTAAATATGGTTTTTAATGCCATGTGTCTTAACTTTCTCAGTTATGTGTATGCAAAACCTGTACCACCTGCGTTAGGGCCTGTACGATCAATGATGTAGGAGTAGATCAGGGACGATCAATTTTGTTTCTAGCGGAGTTGGGGTTTTTATTTAAGCCCAACTGTGTGTTTTTTATTATAGTTATGGCAAACACAAACGCCATCATTCTGTACTGTAATCAATATAGTGCTTTGGGCATTGAGTATTAGTATCTATGTATAGCGTATGCGAGTTGTAGGAGCGAACACTGTGCCAGCCATCAAGAGAATATTGCGAAAAAAAGAAACCTTTAAAAATGGTGAAGCATGGTATGACAAGATTAACTGGAGACGTTGTATGGGATCTCTGCGATTGACAAGTTATGAGATGAAAAAAATGTCCACATAATCCTTCATCTTCTTCCCCTCCCCTCCCCTACCCTAACTCAAAACCCTTTTGCGGTATGCTCACTCTGCCCTACTTATCTCTCTTTCTCGCTTGCTCTCTCTCTCTCTCTGACTATCCTTTCTATCTGTGTGTCTGTCTGTCTGTCTGTCTGTCTGTCTGTCTGTCTGTTGGTCTCTCTCTCTCTCTCTCTCTCTCTCTCTCTTCTCTCTTCTTTCTCTCCTCCCTCTTTATGAACTATCTTCTCCTGTCTGTCTTCTGTCTGTCTGGTTGTCTCTTGTTTATCTCTCCTCTTTGAACTACCTTCTCTGGTCTGTCTCTCTCTCCTTCTCTCTCTCTCTCTCTGTATCTCTCTCTCTCTCTTTCTCTCCGCTCTCTCTTTCTCTCTCACTCTCTCTCTCTCTCTTCTTTCTCTCTCGGATTCACCCTTTCTCTCTCTCTCTCTCTTCTCTCTCTCTCTCTTCTCTCCTCTATCTCTCTCTCTCTCTCTCTCTCTCTCTCTTTCTCTCCCTCTATCTCTGAACTACTTTCTCTGTTGTCGGACTATATTATATATATATATTCTCTCTCCTTCTCTCCCTCTTGACTTCTCTCTCTCTCTCTTCCCTTCTCTCTCCTCTCTCTCAACACCCTTCTCTATCTGTCTGTCTATCTATCTCTTTCTCTCCTTTCTTCTCTTCACTCTCTCTCTTTCTCTCTCTCTCTCTCTCTCTCTCTCTCTCTCTCTCTCTCTCTCTCTCTCTCACCACCTTCTTTGTATGTTCTCTCTCTCTCTCCTCTCTCTTCTCTTCTCTCTCCCTCCCTCTCTCTCTTTCTCTCTCTCAACCACCCTTTCTTCTATCTGTCTGTTCTGTCTCTCTGTCTATCTCTCTCTTTCTCTCCCTTTCTCTCTCTCTCTCTCACTCTCTCTAAGCCACCCTTTTCTGTCTGTCTGTCTGTCTGTCTGTCTGTCTCTCGCTCTCTCTCTCTCTTCTCTCTCTTCTCTCTCTCTCTCTCTCTCTCTCTCCTCTTCTCTATCTATCTATCTCTCTCGTATATCTCTTTTTCCCCCCCAAAAAAAATAATCTATGTATCTCTCGAATTAATGCTCAAGGTCGTTAGGGATTATGTATTGTTATTTATATAATTTTTTTATCATGTCATGATGTTGTAGTAAGATTTTTAGCCTTTGTTTTGTTGATAGTCCCTAATCGGGCAAGGGGCCCGATATAAAAATAAAGTATCACATGTTTATTCTGTTCCCTTGGAAAATAAAGATTCATTAATTCTTCTCTCTCTCTCTCTCTCTCTCTCTCTCTCTCTCTCTCTCTCTCTCTTCTCTCCCTCTCTCTCTCTCTGAACTACCCTTCTCTGGTCTGTTCTGTCTGTCTCTCTCTCTCTCTCCAATCATCTCTTCGCTTCACTGATCCCATTCACATCTGTAAACTACCTCTGTCTGAGCAGACTGAAGGTCCGGTCCTCCCTTGAGGGGCAGTGGTGAGCTGATGAGTGAAAGAAGTCAAAGGGACCCAAGACTCCCACACACGCCCCTAACCCACCCCCCCCCCCCATTCCCCCACCCCCTCCTCTGCCCTGTCTTCCTGGACGCTTATGAATAATTAGAGTTTTAAAAAAAGTCAATACCAGCTCAGTCATACATCCCTCGAATACGGTAAACAAAAAGAATAACCAGCCAAGGGCTCCATATGGTGATTACAGTATGTTTGTCTGTCGTGTTCGACGATGGGGACTCAAGACAGAGAGAGGCAGCTGCTTTTCGGAAATTGGGCAGACATTGGATTTACTAAGATGCCTTGCCCTCAGTACATCCCCACTCTCTAGGCCAAGTGTGCATAAGGGACAGTCCGCGTTGGAGTGTTTCTCCAAAGGGGCCAACAAGCCCCCATGGGCTGCGCACATAAAGACTGTGGGAGTCAAGCCTCTAATAATAATAATAAATATGGAATTTATATAGGCGCGGAAATATTGTAAAAACCAACAAATCGAAGCGCTTGCCACTCAATCATGTACAGGCATGCAACTCTCCTTAAATAAAGAGCAACAAGATTCATATCCATGCGCGCGCTCTACGCACGCACACGCACACACACACACACACACACACAACACACACACATACACACGGAACCAAACACTTAGAAGGTGAAAGATGCTGTGAAAATTAGGGATGTGGGGGAAAGTCTCAGGTAGGAAATAAGTGTGTTTTGGAGACTGGATTTGAAGGAATCAAGTGAAGGCTATTGACGAAGTGAAAGTGGGAGGTCATTCCAGGTGGTGGACCAGAAACAGAGAAAGGAGCGAACGGCCAACAGTGGTTTGTTTGAATCTGGGTGTTCAAAAGCAACAAATGTATCTGCGGCTGAACGAAGGGAATGAGGATGGACGTGTACAGGTGAAGACAGTTACAGAGATAAGAGGGTGCAGATTTGTGGAGACATTTGAATACAGAGGGATTGATTGTTATTACTCCAGTCTTTGTGAGACAGGGCAAACCAGTGAAGAGATCGCTGAAGAGGAGTGATGTGTTCAGATTTTTTCTTTATTAGGACCAGTCGAGCTGCAGTTTTTGTATGCGTTGAAGAGAGAGGATAGATGATGCTGGTAGGCCAGGCCAAAAGAGAAGTACAGTAGTCTAACGTGAAAGAAATGAGAAATGTGACAAGCTTGGAAGTTTGCATCAGTGGACAGATACTTGCGAATCGCGCTTATGCCGGCCGTAATTGATAGTAGCAAGGACTGGCAGTGTCTGGGTGATGAATTTTTTTCATAGAGAGGGTGTTGTAAGATACTACTTCCTATATATTCACAGGAGATGGACAAAGGAACTGACGTATTGCCGAATTTGTTGAAGTTTTTGTGATAGAGGAAAGTTTATGTTGGGTCCCTATGAGCTGGCTTCGGTTTTATCGGCATTAAGTTGTAACTGGTTCTGAGTCATCAGTTTTGAATTGTCTTGAGGCTGGTAGGACATATTTGTCAGGATGGGAAGGCAGTTTTCAACAGTTATCGCTGACTGAAGTTGAGTTCATCGGCTAGAATGATGATCAATAGGGTGGTTGTTTATTATTTGTGAGAGTGGAAGCAGTGTAGAGAGTATGAGAACAGGGGCCCAGGACTGATCCCTGCGGGACCACCATTCCCAATTTTGACAGGTTTTGATTGAATTTTGTTTACAATAACTTCTGGAACCGGTCTGTGAGGTATGAAGTAAACCAGGTGAGGGCTGTGCTTAATACCAAACGTAATTTGGAGGCGAGAAGAGAATTGAGTGATCTCTGTATTCAAAGGCTGCAGAAAGTCAAGAAGAGTGAGGAGGGGAGATTTTTCCTGCATCAGAAGCAAGTAGAAGTGTTCTAAAGTTTGGACTAGGGTGGGTTCGGTGCTGTGGGTTGGGGCGATAGGCAGGGACAGAAAAGTGGAAGATGTTATTGGAATGAAGGTGACGTTGAGCTGTTTGAGAAGCAACTTTTTCTAGTACTTTAGAGGACAATGGGTAAGTTGAGACAGGCCTATAATTCTTCAGAATGTTGGAGATCGAGGTCGTGCTTTTTTAGTAGAGGTGTGACTATTGCTGTTTTAAGAGTGTGGAAAATTTCCTGAACAAGAGATGAGTTTACTAGTTTTAGGGTATTAGGCACAAGTTGTGGAAGGCATTGTGAGAAAAAGGTAGGAGGTATGGGATCACGGTCGAATGATTTTATAGTCATTTCCTCGAATTGTCATGATTTCTTATCCACTTTGGGATGGAAGGAAAAGAGAGGAGTGCCAGTGAACTGGGGGTCGGGGGCAGGCTGGATTGAAGTTTGATCAAGTCTGGATCGTATGTTCGAACTTTGTCTGAAAAGAAGGCAGAAAATATGGATGGATGTTCTGACAGGCTGTGGGTTTAGGCGAGGAGGTTGTATTTTGAGATCCAGGAGAATTTGAGGTGAGGGGAAAAAGAGATTTTATGGATGTAGACAGAGAATTTGGGACGAGTGTACGATAGCATGTTTCGTCCATGTGTACGCTCGCTCCCAAGGCAACAGAGATATGAGTAGAATACTTCGACTCACGTCGGAGAGATGTTGTGTGATAGTCCGCGCTACTAAGCACTCCGTGCTTGTGATTTCGGTTCTTTCCGTCCGTACTTCCCGCCACTGCCCCGTTCTTGTTGCGGCCCGTTTGCAGCCTTCGCTAACAAGATGTCTTGGGTATACCATGGCGCACAGGGTCTGTCAGGGGAGGAGATGATCAGTGGAGGTGCTATGTCATCAAGCAAGTGGCGGAGAATAGTGTTATAGTGATCAGAGAGGTCAGTGTGGTCAGGGTTTGTGAAAAAAGTTCGGGAAGCTAGTGAAGAGAAGGTATGAATGTCTAAGCCTTAAGATTGCGACGAGTCAACATATTTCTTCTTTCTGACAGGTTTTGTGATGTTGAGATGGAAAAGAATGGCGAATGATCAGAATGCAGTTCGTCGGTTGACAGAAACAGTTGTGACAAGATTGAATGAAGCTAAATTTAGTAATCAGCCAGTCTTAAAATTTGACCAGATTCTGTGCGTTGCTTCGTTTACCAGTTGAGAGAGAGAATGGTTTGGACAGAGAAAGAGAAAGACGTGTGACATTGGAGAAGATGGTTGTGAAATGGAAGTTTGAAAGTCACCAAGAATTATATGTCTGAGAGTCATACGTCGATCACTAAAGACTAAGCTGTTAAAGTGGAAATTCCATATGAGTGGGAAAGCCACTGGTGTACAGTCTCTCACTTTGCTGTTGCCCCCAGCGTCAATGGTTTAATCAAGAACTGTGATAAACCTTTTCAGTATCATGGGAGACAACCTCGGTTACACCAACTGTTCTTTAGTAGGAAGCAATTCCTTTAAGCCAAGTTTAGAAAGTGTGTGTGTTCTTCTTCCATACCCATCCATATATTATTTGTATTGTTGCTGTTAGAAAATAAGGGCACAATAGTACACCACCACCACCACCTCCTCCTCCCCCCCCCCCCCTTCGCTTGAGTTTCAGATTTTCTTTCTGAAAAGGGGCAAAGGTTCCAACCCCATTTCAGTGTTGCTATCCATGTTTGCCTTTCGTCTTTCTTTTTTTTAATGGATTTTTCTTTTAAAATTTCAATGATACTAATATCAATGATGAAGATGATGATGATGATGATGATGATGATGATGACGACGACGACGACGGACGACGCGACGGCGACCGACCGAATAATGTGACGACGACGACGACGCGCGACGTGATGATGATGATGATGGTGGTGGTGGTGTGTGGTGGTGGTGGTGGTGGTGGTGGTGAGTGGTGGTGGTGGTTGGGGGTTGAATGTGGATGATGATGATGATGAATGTGATGATTGATGATGATGGATGGATAATGATGATGCTGATGGATGATGATGGATGATGATGATGATGATGAATGATGATGATGATGATGATGATGATGATGATGATGATGATGATGATGATGATGATGATGATGATGAATGTGATGATGATGATGATGACGACGACGACGACGACGACGATGACGACGATGATGATGATGATGATGACGACGACGACGACGACGACGATGACGACGAAAATGATGATGGCTTTTAATCATTTTTGTGTGGACTGGCTTTTACAAAAACTAAAATCAGTTCTCGATGAGAAGTGGTATAACATAACAGCAGCAGCATCACATAACATGATTGTAGTTGTAACCCAGCCCCCAAAATAAACCAGTTAAGACACTCAACCATCTAGACAATTCAGGCACCGGACCAAGCTGCCAACCAGACAATTTATCAACTAAGCTAGCAATTCTCGAGCAGACCAAACATCAGTTTGTTCCAAAACCGCAAAGACAGAAAAATCCTGTCAGCTTATCCACCCCCTCCCCGTCTCTGTCTCTTTCACTGTCCTGTCCACGTTCACCACCGGTAGTAGGTAGGTAGGTAGGTAGGCAGGTAGGTAGGTAGGTAGGTAGGCAGGTAGGTAGGTAGGTAGGTAGGTAGGCAGGTAGGTAGGTAGGTGGGTAGGTAGACAGGTAGGTAGGTAGGTAGGTAGGTAGGGAGGGAGGGAGGGAGGTAGGTAGGCAGGTAGGTAGGTAGGTAGGTAGGTGGGTAAGGAGGGAGGTAGGGAGGGAGGTAGGTAGGTAGGTAGGCAGGTAGGTTTGTGGGTAGGAAAGGAGGTAGGGTAGGTGGGAGGGTAGGAGGTAGGTAGGTGGGTAGGTAGGGAGGAGTAGGTAGGTAAGGAGAGAGGAGGGGAGGTAGGTAGGTAGGAAAGGTAGGTAGTAGGTAGGAGTAGGTAAGGAGGAGGTAGGGAGGGGGGTTTTAGGTAGGTAGGAAGGAGGGGGGTAGGAGGTATGGTAGGAGGGAGTTAGGAGGAGGGAGGTAGGGAGGTAGGTAGGTAGGGCGGGAGGTGGTAGGAAAGGGAGGGGGTAGGGGGGAGGTAGGTAGGTAGTAGTAGGTGGGTTGGAGGTAGGGGGAGGAGGTGGGTAGGGATGTAGGTAGGGTAGTAGGTAGGTAGGAGGTAGGTAATTATAAGGAAGGGAGGTAGGGAGGAGGTGAGGTAGGTAGGGTAGGTAGGTAGGGGGGGAGGGAGGTAGGGAGGGGGTAGGTAGGTAGGCAGGAGGAAAGGAGGTAAGGAGGGAGGGGGAGGTAGGTAGGTGGGATAGGTGAAGGAGTTAGGTAGGAAAGGAGGGAGGAGTAGGTAGGGAGGTAGGAGGTAGGTAGGAGGAGGTAGGTAGGAGGATAGGAGGGAGGTAGGTAGGTAGGGGGGGAGGTAGGTAGGGGGGGAGGTAGGTAAGGAGTGGGTAGTAGGAAAGGAGGTAAAGGGAGGTAGGAGGTAGGTAGTAGGTAGAGGAGTGGTAGGTAGGAAGGGAGGTTGGTGGTAGCGTAGGGGGAGAGGGAGGATTAGGAGGAGGTAGGTGGGTAGGTAAGGAGAGGTCGGGAGGTAAGGTAGGTAGGTAAGGCAGGTAGGTGGGTAGGAAAGGAGGGAGGTAGGGAGGGGGGGAGGTAGGAGGGTGGAGGTTTAGGAGGGAGGTAGTGGGGAAGGAGGAGTAGGGAGGTAGTAGGAGGTAGGTAGGCAGGTATGTAGGTAGGTAGGAAGGGTAGGGAGGGGAGGAAGGGTTGTAGGTGGGAAGGTGGGGAGGTGGGAGGAGGAGGGGGGGTAGGTTAAGGTAGGTAGGGAGGTAGGAGAGGTGAGGAGGTAGGTGGGTATAGGTAGGTTGGTAGGCAGGTAGGTATGGGGGGGAGGGGAGGGAGGGTAGGTAGTAGGAGGTGGGTAGGTAGGAGGGGAGGTAGGTAGGTAGGCGGGGAGTAGGAGGTAGAGGTAGGTGGGAGGAAGGGGGGGAATGGTAGTAGGTAGGAGGTAAAGGAGGGGGTAAGGGGAAGGAGGTAGTAGAGAGGGAAGGTAAAGAAGGAAGGGAGGTAGGGTAGGGGGAGGGTGGAGGTAGGTAAGGTAGGTAGGTAGGAATGTAGGTGTAGGTGAGGAGGGAGGAGGAGGTAGGTAAGGGGTAGGAAAAGGTAGAGGAAGGGAGGGAGGGTAGGTAGTAGAGGTAGGGAGGTAAGGGTAGGTAAGGGAGGGAAGGAGGGTAGTAGTAGGTAGCGAGGTGGGTAGGTAGGTAGGGGTAGGAGAGAGGGGGAAAGGGTAGGTAGTAGTGGGAAGGTAGGTAGGTAGGTAAGGGGGGAGGTAGGGTAGGGTAGGTAGGTAGTAGGTAGGAGAGTGGGGAGGGGGTAGGTTGTAGGAGGAAGAGGGTAGAAGAAGGAGGGAGGGAGGTAGGTAGTTGGTAGGTAGGCAGCGGCAGGTAGGAAAGTAAGAGAGAGGAGTAGGTAGGAGGTAGTGGGTTAGGTAGGTAGGGAGGGAGTGGGGAAAGGTAGGTAGGTAGGGGAGGTTAGGTAGGAGGGAGGTGGGGAAAGGGTAGGAGTAGGTAGTTAGTAGCATAGGTAGGTTAAGGAGGAGTAGTGGAGGGAGTGTATAGGGTAGGCAGGTAGGGGAGGTAGGGAGGTAGGTGGGGTAGGTAGGAGTAGGAAAGGAGGGGGGGGAAGGTTAGGTGGCAGTAGGAGGTAGGTAGGATGGGGGTAGGGGGGGAGGATAGGTAGGTGGAGGTAGGTAGGTAGTGTAGGAAGGAAGGGGGTGGGTGGTAGGGGAGGTGGTAGGTGGAGGTAGGGAGGTGGGGAAAAGGGGTTTGGAAAGGTAGGGGGGAGGAGAAGGGTAGGAGGTGGAGGAAAGGGGGGGAGAGGAGGTAAGAGGTAGGTAGGCAGGTAGGTGGGTAGGAAGAGGGGGTGGAGGGAGGGGGGTGGGAGGTAGGAGGCGGGTAGGTAGTAAGGGTAGGTAGGTAGGTAGGCAGTGGGTAGTTACGTAGGTAGGAGGATGGGGAAAGGGTTGGAGGTAGGGAGGGAGGGAGGTAGGTAGGGGGTGAGAGTAGGAGGGGGAAAGGGGAGGTGGGGAGGTAGATAGTAGGTAGGTAGGCAGGGGTTTGGGGAGGAGGAGGTAGAGGGTAGTAGAGGTAGGTGGGTAGGTAGGTAGGTAAGGAGGGAGGTAGGGAGGGGGGGTAGGTAGGTAGGTAGGAAAGGAGAGAGGTAGGAGGGCAGGAGGTAGTAGGGGTAGGAGGAAAGGAAGGGGGGTAGGGGGGAGGAGGTAGGTAGGTGGGTTTGAAAAGGAGTAGGGGGGAAGGAGGTAGGTAGGTAGGTAGGCAGGTAGTAGCGAGGTAGGGGGGAGGTAGGAAGGAGGGAGGAAAGGGGAAAGGGAGGTAGGTAGGTAGAGGTGGGGAGGAGGAGGTAGGTAGAGGTAGGTAGTAGGCAGGTAGGTAGGTTAGGTAGGGGGGAGGGGGGGAGGGCGGTGTAGGTAGGAAGGTAGGGAGGAATGAGTTGGGTTAGGAGGAGGTAGGTGGTAGGTAGGAGGTAGGAGGTAGGTAGGTAGCAGGTAGTAGGTAGGTGTAGGGAGAGGAGGGAGGGGTAGGTAGGTGGGTAGGCGGTAGGTAGGTAGGGAGGGAGGGGGGGAGGTAGGTAGGAAAGGTAGGCAGGTAGTTAGGTAGGTAGGTAAGGGGGGTGGAGGGAAGGTAGGATAGGTGCAGGTAGGTTGGTAGGAAAGTAGGAGGAGAAGGTAGAGGAGGGGGGAGTAGGTGGGAGGGAGGGGTAGTAGAGTAGGGAGGGGAGGTGGGGAGGTAGTAGGTAGGTAGTTAGGGAGGAAATTAGGTAGTAGGTAGGTAGGAAGGTAGGGAGGAGGTAGGAGGGGTAGGGGGGGAAAAGGGAGGAGGTAGGTGGGTAGGTGGGATGAGGTAGTGAGGTGGGTAAGGGGAGGAGGGGGTTTAGTAGGAGGGCAGGTAGGTGGGGTAGGTAGTGGGAAAGGAGAGAGGTAGGGAGGGAGTGGGTAGGTAGGCAGGTAGGTGGGTAGAGTAAGAAGGGGGGTTTAGGGGGGGAGGGAGGTAGGTAGGTAGGTAGGTAGGCAGGGGAGGTAGGTAAGGAGGTATAGGAGTAGGTAGAGGTAGTAGGAGGAGTGGGGTTAGGAGTAGGTTAGGTAGGAGGGAGGTAGGTAGGTAGGAGGGAGGGAGGGGGAAGGTTTGGTAGGAGGTAGAGAGGGGTAGGGAGGAGGAGGAGGCGTGGGGAGGTAGAAAAGGTAGGGGGGTAGGAGGTAGGTAGGTAGTAGGGGAAGGAGGGAGGGAGGTAGGAGGTAGGAGGTAGGGGTAGGTAGGTAAGGAGGAGGTAAGGAGGGAGTTAGGTAGGTAGGTAAGGTTTAGGTAGGAAAGGGTAGGAGAAAAGGAGGTAGGTAGGTAGGGGGTAGGGAGGAGGTAGGAAAGGTGGTAGGTAGGGAGGGAGGGAGGGAGGTAGTTGGGAGGAGAGAGGTAGGGGGAGGAGGTAGGTAGGAGGTAGGTAGGTAGGTAGGAGGTAGGTAGGTAGGTAGGGGAGGGGGTAGGAGGTGGGTAGGTAGGTAGGTAGGGGGAGGAAAGGAGGGGGGTTAGGGAGGTTTAGTAGGTAGGTGGTAAGGAGGAGGAGGGAGGGATTAGGTAGGTGGCGGGTAGGTAGTAAGAAAAAGGGGAGGTAGAATGGGAGGTGGAGGTAGGTAGGTAGCGGTGGTAGGAAAGGAGGGTAGGGAGGTAGGAGGTAGGTAGTACGGTAGGAGGGAGGGAGTAGGAGGTAGGAGGTAGGTAGGAGGGAGAAGGAGGTAGGTAGGGATAGAGTGGAGGAGGGGAGTAGGAGGTGGGTAGGTAGTAGACAGGTGGGTGGGTAGGGAAGAGTTAGGAGTGGTAGGAGGTAGGAAAGGGAGTAGGTAGGTAGGAAAGGAGGAGGCAGGTAGGGAGGTAGTAGTAGGTGGTACAGTAGGTATGGTGGGGAGGAGGTGGGTAGGTAGGTCAGGGGGTAGGGTAGGTGGGGAGGAGGGGAGGGAGGTGGGTTTAGGTAAGGGGGTGGTAGGTAGGGAGGAGGGAGGTGGGTAGGAAAGGAGGCAGGGAGGGGGTAGTTAGTTAGGTAGGTAAGGGAGGTAGGAGAGGAGGTTTTGTAGGAAGGTTGTAGGCGGTAGGTAGGGGGGTAGGGAGGGGGTAGGTAGGAGGCGGGGTTTGGAAAGGTAGGAGGAGGGAGGTAGGGAGGTGGGGTAGTAGGTAGTAGGAGGAAAGTATTAGGTAGGTAGGTAGGTAGGAGGGAGAGGACGGAGGTAGGAGTAATGTAGGTAGGCAGGTAGGTGGAGGAGGTAGGGTAGGTAGGTGGAGGTAGAGTGTTTTAGGGAGGGAGGAGTCGGTAGGTTCAGGTAGGTAGGTAGGAGGAAGTAGGAGGTAGGGGAAGGGTAGGTAGGGAGGGAGGTAGGTGGTAGGGTATGGTAGGGAGGAAGGTAGGGGGTAGGTTAGGGGGGGTGTGGGTAGGGGAGGGAGTAGGAAGGAAAGGTAGGGTAGGGAGGGAGGAGGGGGGAGGTAGGGAGGGGGTTAGGTAGGTAGGTAGGTAGTAGGTTAAGGAGGTAGGTAGGTGGGAGGAGGTAGTAGGTAGGAGGGAGGAGGTAGGTAGGTGGCAGGTAGGTAGGAGGTAGGAGGTAGGTTTAGGAAGAGGGAGGTATGGGGGGGGTAGGAAAGGTAGTAAGGGTAGGATAGGTGAAGTGGGGTTAGGAAAGGTAGGTAGGGAGGGAGGGAGTAGGTGGTAGGCAGGTAGGTGGGTAGGTGGGGAAGGGGAAGGGAGGTAGGTAGGGAGGGAGAGTAGGGAAGGGAGGAGTAGGTAGGTGGGTAGTAGGTAGGGGGGTAGGTAGGTAGGCGGGAGGTAGGTGGTAGGTAGGAGGGAAGGTAGGAGGTAGGTAGGTTAGGTAGGCAGTTAGGGTAGGTAGGAAGGTGGGTAGGGAGTGGTTGGTAGGCGTTAGTAGGGGAAAGGGGGGAGGTAGTAGGGTAGGTAAGGTACGGAGGTGGGTATGGTAGGGAGAGGGATGGAGGGAGGTAGGTAGGTAGTAGGTAGGGGGGGAGTAGGTAGGTAGGTAGGTAGGGGGTGAGGGAGGTAGGGAGGAGTAAGGGAAGGTAGGTAGGTGTAGGTAGGTAGAGGATGTGGGGAGGTAGGTAGGTAGGTAGGTAGGCGGGTAGGTAGGGAGGGAGGTAATGGAGGTAGGTAGGGTAGGTAGGAGTGGGGTAGGTAGTAGGTAGTAGGTAGGTGGGGGTAGGTAGCAGGAGGTAGGTAATAGGTGGTGTGGGTATGGTAGGAGCAGGAGGTATGTAGGCAGGTGGGGAGGAGGAGGTAGGTGGGTAGGTAGGAGGGAGGTAGGTAGGTAGGTAGGTAGTAGGGAGGGAGGGAGGTAGGGGTAGGTGGGTGGGGGTAGATAGGGGGAAAGCAGGTAGGAGGTAGCCAGGAAAGGGGGAGGTAGGTAGGTAGGGAGGGGGAGGTGGGTAGTAGGTAGGTAGGGGGGGAGGGGAGGTAGGTAGGCGGTAGGTAGGTAGGTGGGTGGCAGGTGGGAGTAGGTAGTGGGTAGGTAGGTAGGGAGGGAGTAGGGAGGTAGGTAGTGGGCGGGTAGTAGGTGGGAGGTGAATAGTGAGGTAGGTAGGAGTGGTAGGAAGGTAGGTGGAGGGAGGGGTAGGGAGGTAGGTAGGTAGGTAGGTAGGTAGGCAGGTAGGTAGGAAGGGAAGGAGGTAGGTAGGTAGGTAGTTGGAAAGGTAGGTAGGTAGGCAGGCAGGTAGGTAGGTAGGTAGGTAGGGGGGAGGAGGGAGGGAAGTAGGAAGGTAGGCAGGTAGGTAGGTATGTAGGTGGGTGGTAGGTAAGGAGGGAGGTGGAGGGGAGGTGGTAGGTAGTTAGGTAGGTAGTGCAGGTAGGTAGGAGGTAGGCAGGTAGGTAGGTAGGTAGGTAGGAAGGTAGGTAGGTAGGAAAGAGGTAGGAGGGAGGTAGGGAGGTAGGTAGGTAGGTAGGTAGGCGGGTAGGTAGGTAGGTAGGTAGGTTTGGGGAGGGAGGGAGGTATTGTAGGTAGGTAAGGAGGGAGGTAGGTGGGTAGGTAGGTGGGGAGAGAGGGAGGTAGGGAGGTAGGTAGGGAGGGAGGTAGGTAGGTAGGGAGGTAGGTAGGTAGGTAGGGAGGGAGGTAGGGAGGTAGGTAGGAAAGGTAGTAGGCAGGTAGGTGGGTAGGGAGGAGGGGGTAGGGAGGTAGGTAGTAGGTAGGCAGGTAGGTGGGTAGTAGGGGTAGGTAGGTAGGGGAGGGAGGTAGGAAAAGGTAGGTAGTTAGTAGGTAGGTAGTAGGTAGGTAGGTAGGTAGGCAGGTAGGTAGGTAGGCAGGTAGGTAGGTAGGCAGGTACGGAGGAGGTAGGGAGGTAGGTAGGGGGGAGGGAGGGAGGTAGGGAGGTAGGTAGGGAAAGGGGGAGGGAGGGAGGGAGGTAGGTAGGTAGGTAGGGAGGTAGGAGGGTAGGTAGGGGGAGGGAGGTAGGGAGGTAGGTAGGTAGGTAGGTAGATAGGCAGGTAGGCAGTAGGTAGGTCAGCAGGTGGGAGGGAGGTAGGGAGGTTGGTAGGTAGGTAGGTTTGGGGTAGGGGAGGTAGGTAGGTAGGAAGTTAGGAGGGAGGGAGGGGGGGTAGGTGGGTAGGAAGGTAGGCAGGTAGGTAGGTAGGTAGGTAGGTAGGTAGGCAGGTAGGCAGTTAGGTAGGTAGGTAGTAGGTAGGGGGGGAGGTAGGGAGGTAGGAGGTAGGTAGGCAGGTAGGTAGGTGGGGAGGGAGGTAGGGAGGTATTAGGTGGGTTTGGGTTTAGGCAGGTGGGTTTAGGAGTAGGTGTAGGTAGGTAGGTAGGTTAGGTTTGGGGAGGTGGTAGGTAGGTGGGCAGGTGGGCAGGTAGGTGGGTTTGGTAGGTAGGTAGTGGGGGTAGGAGGTGGGTTTAGGAGGCAGGTAGGCAGGTAGGTAGGATGGCAGCAGAATCTATCTGGCGACATAGGAAAACCGGGGCCTCACATTAATGTGGACCGTCAAGTCAATGTGAGATAACATTTTGGTCTCCTGATGAACGCAGACAAGGGAAAAAATTAGTTAGGATGCTTCCATGAGTAATACTAGGTAGGGAAGAGACAGAGAAAGAGACAGAGAAATAGACAGAAAGAAGAGAGAGGGAGAGAGAGAGAAGAGAGAGAGGAGAAAGAGAGAGAGAGAGATACAGAGACAGACAGATACAGAGACAGACAGATACATAGACAGACAGATACAGAACAGACAGATACAGAGACAGACAGATACAGAGACAGACAGATACAGAGACAGGAAGAGAGAGAGAGAGGGGGAGGGAGAGAAAGAGACAGACAGACACACAGGCAGGCAGGCAATTAGGGAACCAGAGACACAAAGAGAGAGACAGAGACAGAGAGAAAGACAGAGACGATAGGCAGACGGCAGACATGCAGACAGAGACTAGAGAGAGAGATGGGGGGGTGGGGAGAAAAGAATGAGAGTGGTATATGTGTTTGGTGTGTGTGTGTGTGTGTGTGTGTGTGCTCGCGCGCACGCGCGCGTGTGTATGTGTGTGTGTGTGTGTGCCTGTGTGTGTGCGTTTTTGTTTGTGTTTTTGTGTGTGTTTGGGTATGTGTGTGCGCGCGCGCATGTGTGTGTATGTGTGGTGTGTGGTGTGTGTGCGCGCGCGCAGGCGCATGTGTGTATGTGTGTGTGTGGTATGTGTGTGCGGGGCGCGCAGCGCGCGCGCGCGCGCACGCGTGTGTATGTATGTGTATGTGTTTTTGAACGCGACCCAGAATGACAAGAGAAGAACTCCCTGTAGACTGTTTTCCTTTGAAACCCAAAGCTAGATATAGAGATTTCAACAACTCTGCCATCGCCAGTCAGAGGAGAAAATCAAGCTTCAACACCAAAGAAAACCCCCACATCCTTTGTCCAGATATCTGAGGGATGGGATAGTCTAGTGGTTAGAACATTGCGCTCGCAATCTGACGACCCGGGTTCGATTCCCGTTCAAGGGGGATTTTTTTTTCTGGAGTTAACATCAGTTCCGACTCCACTCTTCCCTTAAGTCCTTCCGATGAGACTATAAACCGAGGAGGTCCCGTGTGCGTACGCACGCAGAACATCTTGCACACACGTTAAAACCCGTTCCGCTTTTATTTATTTTATTATTTGTTTATTCTATTATCCGAGGTAATGGATTTAGCACTTATGCGCTTTTTAATCTAGTCCCGGTGAAATGCGGATTGTGAATTCTCTAACTGTGGCCCCCGGGCCACAATGGCCTACTCTTACAAAACGGAACAGTTTCGTGTGGCCAAGAGGGTGCGTGCCTTCGCAACGGGACCTGGTTTATAAGTTCTCCGAAGGACTTTTCGAAAGAGAAAGGCCATTGTGTCCCGGTGGGAACGGATGACAAAATTGACACAACTGCAAACACATGGGGACTGGATGCGAAAAAGCACCCCAAGTGCTTATTCCATTATCCTCGATATAAAAGAATAAATAAATAAAAGAAAGAAAGAAAGAAAGAAATAGTTCCAAAAAGTCGTTCTATGACAGTGGACAAAGGACCCATCAAAGAAGAAAGCATCGATATCGCAAAATGATGTCGTTGTTGTTGTTGTTGTTGTTGTTGTTGTTGTTGTTGTTGTTGTTGTTGTTGTTGTTGTTTTTTAAAGGAGTGTTGATGCCATAATACAAACAAGTTTTGGCAAATACAAAGGAAATTTTGTTTTCAAAAACTGTTGCTGGTTCCACAGGAAAGAAAAAAATTCCACCCCTCCTCCCTGTCCTTGTCTTGGCATGTCTCTCCTTCTGTCTTTCAGTTTGGTTTATGTATATTGTGTGAGCAAATGCCCTTCCCCTACCCCCTAAATACACACACACAACACACACACACACACAGGCGTGTACACACATAGGGATAAGCATACATACACACACACACATACACACACACAAACCATGCTAATCCACTTGAGCCATTTCGAACTGGTTATATTCTAATAGAGGTCATGTGATTAGTAGGGCCGGAAAGCAGAACGCATCCGTTAACACAAAGTAAACGACTTTCCAATAATGTCGTAAAGGCCTGACTGGCAAGAGGCCAGTCACTGAATAAGAGCAGACGACAGCTCCAGTCGTTTGTCAGGCTGCATTTGGTGTCTGCTTGGTGGTTTGTTGGTGTGATACAAGTGGCAGGAGAGAGAGAGAGAGACTGAAAAAGGAAGAAGAGAGAAACACTGAGGGAAATGAATAGGAGAGAGACAGACAGACAGACAGACAGAGACAGAGACAGAGAGATGTTTAAATTGGTTTTTAATGCCATGTGTCTTATCTTCTGTTTGGTATGCAAAACCTGTCAACTGTAGGGCCTAGACAAGGATGTAGGAGAGTTTCTGGGACGTCTATTTGTTAGAGAGTTTGGGGTTTTTTTTAAGCCCAACTGTGTGTTTTAGTTTGGCAACAAAAGTCATCACTGTTTCATATAGTGTTTGGCATTGTATTAGTACTATGTAAGCGTTTGTGTGGAGAACACTGTGCCAGCCATCAAGAGATATTGAAAAAAAGAAACCTTAAAATGGTGAACATGGTATGACAGATTAACTGGAGACGTTTTGGTCTCTGATTGACAGTTATGAGATGAAAAATGTCCACATATCCTCATCTTCTTCCCCTCCCCTCCCCTACCCTTCTCCCCTTTTGGTTGCTCTCTCTCTTTCTCTCTCTCTCGCTCTCTCTCTCTCTCTCTCTCTCGCTCTCTCTCTCTCTCTCTCTCTCTCTCTCTCTCTCTCTCCTCTCTCTCTCTCTCTCTCTCTTTTCTCTCTGGCTCTCTCGCTCGCTCTACTGCTTTTATTAGCAATAAAGGCCAAACATGCCTTACACTTCCTTCAAATTCAACATGCTTTTGGCATTAAGATATTTCTTCTGGTTGGAAGTATTATCAAGAGCTGCAGGAAGGGGGAGGTGGAAGATGAGCCTGAGAGGATGAGCAGGAGGGAGAGGAGACAGAGGAGTGAGAGGAGGGGTAAGAGAAGGAGGAGGAGAAGAAGGGGGAGGGAAGAATTGCGAAGAAGAAGAAGAAGAAGAAGAAGAAGAAGAAGAAGAAGAAGAAGAAGAAGAAGAAGAAGAAGAAGAAGAGAGGAAAAAATAATTGTCTGGCTGTCTTGTTTTTGTTTCTTCCTATCATCATTCCTTTGTTTCCATCTTTTACTTACCTCTCCTTCTCTCTCTTTCTGTCTGTCTGTCTGCCACCCCCACCCCCCTTCCTCTCTCTCTCTCCCCTCTCTCTCTCTCTCTCTTCTCTCTCTCTCTCCTCTCTCTCTCTCTCTCTCTCTCTCTCTCCTCTCTCTCTCTCTCTCTCTCTCTCTCTCTCTCTTTACTTTATTGGAAAACTGCTACGATTTGATATACTCAATATGGATGATTTTTCTTAGAGAGTATCTTCTTTCTATGATTGGGTTATGATTGATTTAAGGTTTATAATCAAGAAATAGAATAAATGGTGTTTTTCTTTTGTATTCAGTCATGAACTGTTACTGATATAATCTTTTTGCATTATTTGGCTATGTATATGTTGGTGTTTTTCTTCTCTAATCAGTCATAAATCATTGTTTGTGCATTTGCTTTGCCAATGATATGAATGAACCCATTGTTTTATCCCAAGCCCAACAAATGTATTGTGGTCCAAGGCCAATGTACATTAAATCATTTCAGTGTTCAGTGTTCAGTGTTCAGTGTTCTCTTCTCTCTCTCTCTCTCTCTCTTCTCTCTCTCTCTCTCCCGCTTTCTCGCTCTCTCTATGGATCTCTGTCTCTGTATCTCTCTCTCTCTCTCTCTCTCTCTCTCTCTCTCTTTCTATCTGTCTGTCTATCTCACTGTATCTCTCTCTCTCTCTCTCTCTCTCTCTCTCTCTCTCTCTCTCTTGATCCCTGTCAATCTGGATCTCTCTCTCTCTCTCTCTCTCTCTTCTCTCTCTCTCTCTCTCTCTCCCTCTCTCTCTCTCTGGATTCCTGTCTCTCTGGATCTCTCGCTGT
Source organism: Rapana venosa (assembly GCA_028751875.1). Taxonomy (NCBI): domain Eukaryota; kingdom Metazoa; phylum Mollusca; class Gastropoda; order Neogastropoda; family Muricidae; genus Rapana; species Rapana venosa. Next base: position 6,864,344 of record CM054157.1, read on the forward strand.
CCCTCTCTCTCTCTTTCTCTCTCTCTCTCTCTGGATCCCTGTCTCTCTGGATCTCTCGCTGTCCCTCTCTCTCTCTCTCTCTCTCTCTCTCTCTCTCTCTCTCACACACACACACACACACACACACACACACACACACAGAGTAACTACAGAACACTAGAAAAATAAACAGTAAACCTTCTGCATTAGGCAGCTAAAGATCTACGAACAGCCTCCATAACAAACAAAGAAAATTATGGATACGACGTAGATAAGAACAATGAGAACAACGTGCACTGAGCAAATCTTAATTGTACTGTATTGTATTCTATTGTTCTATATTATACTGTACTGTATGGTATTGTATTGTATACCACTTTAAGTCACGGCATGTTTTTCTTTGCGTGAAATTCGGGGCTGCTCTTCCAGGGTAGAGCTCGTTGCCACAAGAACAGCGCCACCCATTATTGTCTAACCTTATTTTTCCTGTCTGCATGTATATTAATTTTGTTTACCTATCAAAGTGGCTTTTTTTTTACTACAGGATTTTGCGAGGAACAACCCTCTTGTTGTCGTGGGCTCTTTTTATGTTCGCTAAATTGTGTGTTGCACACGGGACCTCGGTTTATCGTCTCATCCGAAAGACTAGCACTCAGACCACCATTCATGGTCTAGTGAATGGGAGAAAAAACTTAAGCGCACACGGGGATCGAACCACCCACCCCACACTTCCAACCCAGACGTTTTGCTTTCTAAGAGGGTACGGGGGACGGGATAGCCTAGTGGTTACAACATTGCGCTCGCAATCTGACAACCCGGGATCGCCTCTGTACAAAATTTAATGTCTCCACAAAACTGCACCCCCCCTCTGTGAATGTACACACCTTCACTTCCCTCCGCTCTACTGGCAGATACCGTTGGTGCCTACGAATACCTAGATTCAGCCAATCCACCGATGGCCGCCGCCGCTCTTTCTCTATTACGGTCCATCGACCTGGGAATGAGCTCCCCTCTCTCCCTCTTCGCCAGAGCCTAGTTATGACACTGTTAAATCCAGCCTGCAAGACAATTTATTTTAAAACCTTGATTTTCCCCCCTCCTGTTTCATATCAGAGCTATCCAACCTCACTAACCCATGTCCTATCACCCTGCTAAGTGTACGACCTTTATGATGGTATGTGTGTGTGTGCTTACGAAAAACATTTGACTATTGAAAATTTATTTAATAGATTTTGTCTGCAAGCCCACCAATGTTTATAAATACTGTTTGTTTAAACTATTGATTATTTCTCATTGATTGCCATGACTATGTAAGATTAGGTTGAATGCATGCGCTTTGATTTGTCCTTTGCAAGATAAGCGCCTATATAAGTTCCATTTATTATTATCATTATTAATTATTATCATTTGTCTAACAACACCTAGATACTCACAGCCAGTGGATAGAGGGACTGATGTATTGCCGAGTTCTATTGAAGTTGTTGTAATGGAAAGGGTTTGTGTTTGGTTCCCTACGAGCATGGCTTCGGATTTATCTGCATTTAATTTGTTCTCTGTCATCTTAGTTTTGAATATCTTCAAAAGCAGTGGACCATATTTTGTCAGGAAGACGGCAGATTTTCAAGAGGAGCACTGCTTTGAATCTGAGAGTCCATCTGCTTTGAAATCTGAGAGTCATCTGCTTTGAATCGAGAGTCATCTGCGTAAAATGATTGGAGATATGATAGTTTATTATATGGACATTTACAGACATTTGATATTTTTTGCAGTTCTATTAAAACTGAAAGGGTTGTCTGTTTCCCAATTTAGTTTCTAATGATATGAATATGCTTTTAAGAGCTTGACGTAATGAACATGTGTGCTCAAGGTGGAGGAGATGGCTACATGTTGTGTGTGGTGTGAGTGTGTATATGTGAGTGTGAGGTGCATGGAGTGTGTGTGTATGAGTATGGGTGTGTGTGACTGTGTATGTGTATGGTGTGTGGTGGTGGGGGGGGGGTGGTTGGGGGTGATGGGTGGTGGGTGTGTGTGTGTGTGTGTGTGTTGTGTGTGTGTGGTGTGTGTGTGTGTGTGTGTGTGTGTGTGTGGTGTGTGTGTGTGGAGTGAGTGCTAGGTGAAAGGGATAGTCCGGTGGTTAGAGTGATGTTTTCATGATCTGCTCACCAGAGCTTTGAATCTCATTCAATAGGACTTCAGTAGGCCCATTGTGTGCCGGTGGGAACAGATGACAAAATTGAAAAAAAACGCAAACCCACGCATTAAAAAAAAAATAAAAAAAATCTCGAGCGCTTTTTGAATTGTTGCATTACAAGATTCAGCGCTATATAAATTCCATAACATTATGATATTTTATTTCCATTGGAGTTAACATCAGTGCCGTCTCACCTCCACCCCCACAAGTTCTTCATATTAGAACTATAAACAGGTCCAGTGGGCTAGTGCAAACGCACACAGAACATCTTGTGCACATGTTAAAACCAATTCGCTTTTTGGAAGAGTAGGCCATCATGTGCCAGCGGGAACAGATGAGAAAATTTACAAAACTCTGCAACACCAAAACGGGGAAAAAAACCCCCCCCTGGGAAACAAATTGTAAAAAAAGCACATGAGTCTTTTTCCATAACCTTGAAATAAATGAACACCACACACACACACCACACCACACACACAACACACACACACACACACACGCACACACACACACAGAGGATTCAATATTCTCAATTGGTTTCTGGTTCCTTTTTTTCTTTCAAACCCACAATGTTACACACCAACCTGATAATAAATGACCCACACCACCACCCAAGACTTCTTCCCCCACCAATGGACTGACTGAATTTATCACACAGCACCCTTCTTCATTATTTGCCATGTATTACATACAGACACCAACGGCGGTCCACTGCCCAAAGAAAAGCCCACCAAGTCCTGAGATGTTCCAAAGTTCACGCTTCACGACCCACCCCAGGCAGTGGGTGCACAGAGCAAATGAATGGCTCGGCGAGATGGTCGCCAAAGGCACAGGCCTTCCGTGATTTCTGTCGCTCGTGCAATAAGCTTGCGTGGTGTTTTGGATTGGGCTCCATTCTTCCCTCTCTCTGGGGTAACTCGTCATTACGTGACGCAATTGTCTGACTAATTACTCTGACTGCCATATTGCTGTCTGTGGGGTATTAATTGGTAACGTGGAGAGAATTTATTGCTACTGATGTGAAGGAGAGAAATTTTTTTTTTAGAGATTAGTTCACAAGCAAATGCTGATATTTTTATGGGAAAAGGCTCAAGGGAAATTTTAAGTGTCGTAGTGGGTTTGTGAATGATTAATGTGTGATTTGATAACCCCTGATGAAAAACATTAATGATAATGTATTATCGTTTAAAATAATGATACGACAATTGTAATGTAATGATGATAAAATGTTAATCAAAATTATTAGTTTAAGTTATTATCATTATATGGTAAACAGTAATTAAGAACAAAAAGTATCAAGAAAACATTACACGTCTTGGTGGTACATGAACACACACAAACACACACACACACACACACACACACATATAAATATAAAATAAATATATCTATATATATATATATATAAAATATATAATATAATATAATATATATATATATAATATATATATAAGGCTCGCCCATGTGCGCGCACACCGCATTTTTTTTATTTATCAAAAACTGAGCATGAATATCTCTTCAAAAAGAGCTAGTCTCCTCTTCAATCAGTCAATATCCACCGAACCCCCACCCCCCTCCCCCCGCCATCCACCCCCCCCCCCCACCCCCCCCCCACCCCCACCCCCCTCCACCCCTCCCCCCACCCCCCCCTCCCTCGCCGCTCCCCCCCCCCCCCCACCCCCCCACCCCCCCAATATCCACCCCCCACACCTAACCCATCGCTCCCCAACCAGCAGCAGCACCTCCCACCCCAATCGGAACCCATCCCCTTGCCCATTACGTTTTTTTGATATTTTGCTAAAATGGACAGTACTGGAGTCAAGCCAACAATCAAGTGTGTTAGATTTTCAGCAATCAACAATCAGATTAAAATAATAATACATGTTGATAATAATAATAATATTAATAATAATAACAGCAATAATGATAATAATAATGTTGATATAATAATAATAATAAAAATTAATAATAATAATAATAATAATAATATTAATAATAATAATAAATAATAATAATAATAATAATAAAAATAATAATAATTAATATTATTATTATTAATTATTATAAATATCAACATTATTATATTATGTTGATAAAAATAATAATAATAATAATAAAGTAAATGGAATTTAATAGCGCTATATCTTGCAGAGACAAATCAAAGCGCATGCACTCAACTCATTCTGACACAGTCATACAACCAGTGACAAGCAATAGTTCCATCAAGTCCAAATGTGCACACCCGCAACACACACACAACACGCACAAACACACACACACACACACACACACACACAGAGTCCAAACACCCAGGCCGGGCAATAGAATCTTGCTGTTGAAGGCAGGGAAAAACTATGAGATGAGGCAGGAGGGGAAAATCTTAGGTTTGAAAAAATAAGTCTTGAGACTGGATTAAAAGTGTCATAAAACGCTTTTGGCGAGAGAGAGAGGGAATCATTCCCACATCACTGGACCAGAAATAGAGAAAGAGCGACGGGCCGAGGTGGATTGGTTTGAATCATAGGTATTCGTAAGACAAGGAATCAGCAGCAGAGCGTAGAGAACAGAAGGAGTGTACAATGAAGACATTCACAGAGGTAGGGGGCGGGTGTTGTTTGTGAACATTGTAACAGAGAGTACTGATCTTATAGTTTACTCCCTCACTGTGGCACAGGCAGCCAGTGTAGAGATTGCAGAGAGGGGTAATAGCTCAGATTTTTTCTTTCTGAGATAAAGACAGCTGCAGAGTTTTTGTATACGTTGAAGGGAAGATGAAAAATGATATAATAATAATAACAAATATGTAAAAAATAAATAATAATAATAATAATAATAAAAATGTATGGAAATGGGTCTAGTAATTTCAAAAAGGGAATCAGACATGGTTGTTTGTTTTTTTAAAGAATGTATGAACTTAACACTATCCTACCCTGCATTAAGGGAGAGAACCCCTCTTTCCCTCAGTACACAAGCACTGTGTGCATTTGTCTGCTAAGTACCCATTAAGAGGGGTGATAAACAGAGGAAGGGTTTAGTAGTTGGTTGGCTACCCTATTCTCCAATGGGGGACGGGATAGCTAGTGGTTCATAACATTGCGCTTGCACACAATCTGTCGACCCTGTTTCGAATCCCGTTCAAGGGAATATATTCTCTGGGAGTTAACAATAAGTGCAGTACCCCCACTCTCACCCAATAGTCCTACGGATGAGACTATAAACCTAGGTCCCGTGTTGGGCGAACCGCACGCAAAATATCTTGCGCACACTTAAAATCCTGTTCCGCTTTTCGTAAGAGAGGCCGTTGTGTGCCGGTGTGAACAATGACAGAATTTACCAGCGCATACACACGAGACAGGATGTAAAATTGCACACAAGTGCTTATTCCCCATGACATGTCAGACTGTCAGCTGTCACCAAATGATAGTGTAATCAAAGAGGGGAGCAAGCATGCCTCATGAGGAGAGAAAGTGCTTTGACCATGGTATCACAGACATGCTTATTGTTTTGCCTTGTTAAGCACTCAAATGCATGCATAGTTGTATATAAAGAGGGGGATGGGGGGATTGCTGGTTAGTTGTGGCCCAGAACGCTGTGAAGTTTCACACCTTGCGTCCGAGAAACTGATTTTTTTTTTCGTGATTAAAAACTTGACGTGTAGTCTACAGGACTGAACACACAACACACACACACACACAACAACACAGACACATACCACATCACACAAACATAAAACCACATCACACACAACACACACACACACCACACACCACATACGCACACACACACACACGACACACACACACACACACACACACACACCTAACCAACTCCCAAACCTTTCCTCTTCCCGTACAACAAACTTCCCCTCACCCCTAGTCTTTTGTGTCAACATCAAATTTAGTGAAGAGAGGTAACACGAAATCGAACACACACACACACACACACACACACAACACACACACACACACACACACACACACACTCACAACACACACGAAACGCAAAACACACACACACACACAACACACACGCACTCACACAACATAACACACACAAAACACACACAACACACACACACAGCACACACACAAGACACACACACACATATCAGAACATGTGGTGTGTATGTGGTGTTTGTTTGTACACACTCACATGCACACACAACACACACACACACACACACACACACACTCACACTCCACATATAAACGCAAAACACCACACTCAAACGCCACACAATACACACACGCACACACACAAAACACCACAAGCATACACACTCATAACACACACAACACAACACACACACACAACACAAACAACACACACACATATCAGAAACGTGTGTGAGTGATGTATGTGGTTTGTGTGTTGTTAACACACACACACACACACACACCACACACACAACACACACACACACTACACACACACACACAACACATACCACACACGTCTGAAATCACTATTAGTGGAAGGACGTTAAACTTAAGAACTAACACACACAGGCAATATTAGTCACCAATTCATACTATTTTTCCTCACAAGATAATTAAGTAAAAATTTAATTCTGACAAAAATGGATTCAGCCCCGTCATACTCTTTGCCAAGTGAGCAAAGAATCAAGATTATCAAACATTTCCTAATCCTTCTCCCACTCCCCCCTCCCCCCCCCCCCCCCACTCCTGTCAGTCCCATAAGCCCTCTGTGTCCAGATGTGGTAGATGTCTGTTTGTGTCTGCAGCAGACGACTGTTAAACGGCTTTTGCTGTCATATCGTTCTTTGCAGTCTGCTGCCCAGAGGAAATTGAATTAAAACCGCCTCGTGATTTTGTCCCTCTGTAGAAAGCTTGTTAAGATGGAAGGATGGAATGGATTGGATGGATGGACTGATGGATGTGTGTGGTATGTATGTAATGGAGGGATGTATGTAGGATGGATGTTGTGTATTATGTAATAACAAGTATATGTAATGTATGTGATGTTATGTATGACAATGTTATGTATGTATGTATGTATGTATGTATGTATGTAAATTAGGTATTTATGTATGTTAGTGTGTGTTATGTATGTAAGTATGTATGTATTATGTGTGTGTGTGTGTGTGTGGTGGTGTGTGCTGTGTGTGTAATGTATATATGGCCTGCCCTTCCTGGATGCGTGCAACATATGCATGCATTTTGTATATTCTGTCTGTCTGTCTATCTACTATGATCTATTACTTTTTGTCTTATTTCCTTCTATTTTTCCTTTCTTATTTATTATACAATTGCTTTAGCTTAATTGGTCTTATTTACACTCTTGTTTGTTGCTAAAAAACCAGCAAGGAAGATGATAATTATAAAAGTAGTGAGTGAAGACTTGCAAAATATGAGCTGTGAGATAACACATATTAATTTTTGGGGTATTATGGTTTATCTGCTTTGCCAAATGAATATCACAATCCGCTAACTGTCACCATTTAAAGAAAAGGGGGAAATGAAGATTTTGTCTAAAGAAAATACAATCTCCTCAGTCTTATGTGTTTATAGTCCTTTTTATTTTATTTTTGAGCAACTACTAGTTTCATCTTGAAGTCTTGTCTGTTAAATTTGATTCATCAAAGCATTTGGGAAAATGAATCCTCTATCTGAAATTGTATGTTGATATTTTTGGGGTTACGTCACGTTAGGTGTATAGGTATAATCAAGTTTGAAATTAATATTTTCTCTAAGCTGATTCCAACATCAGCTATGTCAGGAAATTAAGTGAATGTTGTTTGTATTGGGCGTTTTATTTTCTGGTCTTAGCGCCTTCACCACAACTATGATAAAATTGAAGACGAAGCTAATTGATCGATAGGAAGATGTCAATGTTCAGAGCGTGGGTATTGGATAACTGACGCTCATTTTGAAGAAAAAAATCAGCCTTGTTGCCGAAAAGTTCATTAATGTCTTCATTTTCAAAATTTATCATGTATAGTCCATGACTAGCAAAGATTTTTTTTATGTGGGTCTGATCTATTATATGTGTGTTACAGTTGATAGCTCTGAACCATACTTGGACTATGAGGAAATACAACCATCATTAAACAAAACTCACCAACCAAACAAAAATTCAAATTATTCCCCCTTGTGATTTTACTGTATACATCAATGTAATGAGACTAGCACAAACCCCTATCATTATACATTTTCTGATGAATGAGATTCATTATCTTTCCAAACAGTAAAGTTAATGACATTATATTAGAACCTTGCTTCTCGCTTTGTTTTGAGTTAGCAAAACATAATTTATTTCCATGATAGACACAACTAAAACCAATGGCTACATTATAGCATAAACGCTACCTTTAGAATTTAATTTTCAAAAGAGGTAACACAAGGATTGCCATTAAAGGCATTTCCTCTGCGTATTTCTTTTTTACTTCAGTGATTTTTTTTCCATACAGGAACACGATTACGTGTAAGAGATGCTCACTGTGATAAACTAAAGTAAGGATATTTACTCTTCAAACTCAGAGAGCGCGGTTGAGACGAAATAATTAGGAAGAACCAAACTTAATCAGTGATGAAAGAAAAACATGTATCACATAGAAAAATAATTCCGTGAATCGTTGTGCCTGAATGGTCTGAAGCTATCGATGGCTCTTGGAAAAGGGAGATAAAATTACAGTTGTTCCTTCCATTCATTACTGGCTCAAAATATACCATTGTAAGTGAAAGTAGCCACATGCAAACAGCGCGAAGGGGGGGGGGGGGGCCGTTCGCTAATGAGTACTGGGTGACACTGGGCTGTCTTGAACTTGAGGACAGGAATCTACGCTCACTCAGAGACTGAATGAAGTGTTTTGTGAAGGTAAAGACAATCATAAAAATATAGAATGACTAATCCATCGAAGCAGTTGTCATAGAAAGTTTGATTTCCTCTTTATTCTTCATGAGACAGGCAACCAGTGGGTGTAACTACAATACATTACGATAATTACATCAGTGGTTTTATTCCTCAGATCAAGTCAAGATTCAAATGATGAATACTTGGTATGAGTGAATCATAGATGTTGGTAAAAAAACCAGACGAAAAGGACTCCAAGCATGAACACGTTTAAGTCATAAGCATGAAATGACGAAAGTTGTAAAAAATGACTCCTAGCATCAGTGGAACAAGTGTCTGTGGGATACAACCGTAAAGTCATCTGTGGATATACCTGTAAATGTCAATGTGGAGTAGCAGCAGGACTGGCAGATATGGTTTAGAAAATCCGCTAACTTGGTCTAAGTTTAGAATGTTTTTCCTGTTCTGATTACACTCTAGAAACGCCACAGAAGCCTACTATAACTGTCTGACTTTATTTATGGCGTTGGCTGCACGCCAGGTCCGTCTCCAGTGTTAGGGTGGGCTTGTAGAGGTTTGTACCTACAAACTCCGGTAGTCTTTAACTTCCGTGTTTGTCTTAGGGATGCAGGGTGTACTACATGCGTTTTCCCGAGAGGTCTGGTGATTAGTATTCCACTCTTCTTGAAGCTTGATGGTATCTTTGTTTGCGAGTTTGAAAACATATATTTTGTATCTTCAGTGTCGTCATCTTTGTATTTTGATGTAGGTGCGAAGGTAGACTACTGTGATGTTGAAAGGAGATTACTTTGGGGTGGCTGATGATTGGACTGCTGGAATAGTGTGCTACAGATTAGCATGTTCGACATTTTTTTCTTTTGTGTATAGAAACCCAAGACCATGCATGTGTTTTATATTATATATATATTTATATTATATATATATACACACACACATATATATATATATATATATATATATATATATATTATATATATATATATATATATATATATGTCCATGACGAAAATAAAGTACTGGACTATTGCCATTTGTCATGTTTTTAACAGCTGTTGGTTTCTCTTTCAACAAAGACCAAATATATGTTACGGCTATCCTTCCATTTCATTGGCCAAGTTAGAGAGTAGGTCAAGTCTGCTGGTCACTTTTCTTTTATTCTTTAAAGTCTTTGAGGTTTGTTCCCCAGACAAACAAATCATACTGTTCTTATGTTAGTTCTTTACATGGTTGTTTCATTTATGGAGACTGTCTTTTAACACCTCAACTTTCTCCGAAGTTGGGATACATCCACTTTAATGATGAGCAAAAGTTCCGTTACATATGCAAAGATAATCTCACCATTGCTAAGCCTCAAGATTTCTAGCCAGGAACACACACACCACACACACACACCCACACACGCACACACATACACACACACACACACACACACACACACACACACACACACACATTAACTGTCCATCGTATAGGGGTTTCATGTCCTTTTCAGACTTGTTTCTATCAGGTTTTCACACAGCAAAGAACACAGAGACAAAGAAATGGAAGAAAAGAAGAAGAAGAAGAAGAAGCGAACAACAACAACAACGACGATCGACGACGACGACGACAACAACAAGACAAGAACGAGAAAACAGAAGCCAGAAAGACTAAATGTTTAAAAGGAATAAAGCAAGGAAAAATGGTAGAACAAGCGGACAAAAACTTCTTCTTGTTGTTCTTCTTCTCCTCCTTCTCTCTTCTTCTTCTTCTTCTTCATTCATCTTCTTCTTCATCTTCTCCTTCTTCTTTCTTCTCTTTCTTCTTCTTCTTCTTCCTTTCTTTCGTCTTCCTTCCTTTCTCTTCTTTCTTCTTCTTCTTCTTCTTCATCTTCTTTCTTCTTTCTTCTTCTTCATCTTCTTCTTCTTCTTTCTATTTCCTTCTTTCATTTTCTTCTTCTTCTTCTTCTTCTTCTTCTCCCTTCACAAACTGGACAATATCACGACATGTAACAGCAAGCGAAAGTGGGAGGCATGTAGGGCCTTCATCACCCAGATTGAAGGGATGGAAGGGATAAAAAGGAACACAAGAAGGAAGCGAAGATGTCTGGCTGCTTTCATCCCATAACTGTGGATCACAGAATCCACCGTCTCCAGTGTGATCTGGCAGACCAACGTCCGCCTATTTTTAATTAACCTCTGGAGTGAAGGTCCTGCACTTCTTTTCTCTACTTCCTCCCCCCCTCCTCCCCCCTCTCACCCCCCTCCCCATCTCATCCCACCTTTCACTGCTTTCAGTGTTTATACCTCACACTGTGGGTTCCTTTATTTTCAGTTCCCTCCTGTAAGAAGTCACCAGAAACAACGTCTTCTGTACGTGAGTAAAGAGTTCAGTGTTGTAAAGAACCGGGTAATAACAGGTTGATATTGCATCCCCACCATCAAAAGATGCCCTGCAGTATTTGGCAGATAATGCAGTGCTGGAAGATAGTATTTTACCATGCCCACGTTCACACAACTACTATATATAGACTGTCTTTATCTAGGTTAATGCCAGTCCCCACTATTTATTGGCAATAGCGAAATATGTGTAATATCGATTTTTAGCTATCAGTTTTTTAATAAGGCATGATAGCATTCATTAACACTGGCTCTGATCACCTTCACAAATCTAACCACACAATATTAGTATATCTTGCCTTAGTCCTGAAACAAGACATTGTAAGTAACAGAATGTGTATGAAGAAAAAAAATCGTTCCACAGTTACACCTGTTTATTCACATAGTAGTGCAATGGATGATACTCGTGGGAATTTTATATTGAGAATTGATCCAGATATTTTTAGTTGTAACTTTTAGTTACCTAGATTACATCTTCAAGAACGACAATGATGTGGAAAGAATAGTTCAGAAACATTTCGTCTATGTAAATAAATAAGGTCTTAAAGATATAACATGTGAAATGGCCTTCTTCCTATTTGAACATGGAATCGCGTAAACATAAACATGAACTGGATTTCTATACAAACGTTATTGGGAGCCCTATAGCTATTACCTTTATCACATCAGAGTAATCATCATACACCTAAAAGCATTAATCTTTTAACGTCACAATGGTTGAAGCGTTTTGCACCTACACAAAACTATAATGATGAAGACATGTTTTCAAGATCGCAACCAAGGATACAAATCTACAAAGGAAGTGTGTAATTTCGATGCCTGGGTCTGTTTGGAAAAACACAAGTGGCATATACCAAAACCCTTACAAACACAGAAGTTAAAGACTACTGGAGTTTGTAACCTGTAAAAGAACTCCGCATGCACACCAATAGCAACAAAGCAGCTTGAAGATGGACCTGGCATACAGCCCACGCCATCAAACGAAGTCAGACAGATTATAGTACGCTTCTGTGGCGTTTCTAGAGTGGCGTCAGACAGGCAAACATCTAAACCTAGACTTATGCAGAAATTCATAAACCACATCTGCCAGTTCTGCCGCTATTAGACACTGACTTTACAGTGTATCCACACACACTTGTCCACTGATGCCATGATTCACATCACAACTTTCGTCTTTTCACGCATCACAACTTTCACCATTTCAAGTCCTTTCTGTTTGGTTGCAAAATTTGACTATCCATTCCCGAATCTTGACTCGTTCTGTGGAAAACAACCCATTAATACACACTGATGAATTGTGTCTACATCTCTACTGGCTGCCTGTCTCACGAAGAATAAAGTATAAGATCAGATTTTTCATCTGAAATACTTCCGCGAATTTGCTGTTTTCTATGTCCATAACTGTCTTTTACTTTCATATACCACCTCAATCATTCCTATCAGTTGTTGACTGACTCTAGCTTCCCATGCTCAGGTTCAATGTCCATCATCACTCTCTGCCTGTCCATTGCTTATACTGTTCAGAGGGATTTTCTTTTCCTTAACCAAGTGCCAGTACTCAACAGCTTTGAACTGCGCATGCATCACTGCTCACTTGTATCAGTTCGAATTGTTTTTCATTGCACCCAGTTTCTGTTTCGTCTTCCAACTCATACTTCGCTTTCCAGAACTTGAAAAATAGCTTCCTACTCTACTCTCACAGGGAGCATCTCTACACTGTGATGGTGTCCTCTTGCAATACATCGATAAAGAAGAATGATGCCTTTTTTCGTTCCTCGGCTAGAGCCCTGAGGTTCACCAATGGTGAGATTTTACCTATGCGACCTTTTGCCCACCATTAAGGTAACACCAGCCATGGACTACCAATGACATCTTGGACCTCTGCGATACAAGAAGAGCACTGAAACCAACCAGGTCTTCCAACCCTAAAGAATACCGGGAAGCCAACAATCTTGTGAAGAAGTCAATGTTAAAGGCCAGAGAGAAGTGGATCAGTGTTCAATGTGATGAGATCGAAAAAGCAATGAAAGTGGGCAACAGTAAAAAAGGGCATACGACAGCCCAGAAGAAACTCACAAAACCACTTCAAACAAATCAACAGTCATTGAAGACATCTCCGGAAACCTCCTCACAGAAAGCCAGCTGCATTGCAAAGGTGTCTGAGTATGTCAAGAACTGTACAACTACCCAATCCAACCTGACAAGAATGCATAATAGAAGAGAAAGCAGCAACATCAAGAGCACGCCTCCGCCATTACCTGTACTGAGGAAGAAGTCTGGAAGAAGCCATCCGCAGCTTAACAGTAGGAAAGTCCCCCAGGAGCAGACAACATACCATCAGAGCAGCTCAAGCCATGTGGCGAAACAGTCACACAATTTACAGCTATCTGTCAGAAGATTTGGAGACAAAAGCATTGGACAACAGAATGGACAACAATCACTTCATCCTACCCCTGCCCAAGAAGGTGAATTTACGCCAATGCCGCCAAAACTATAAACAAATCAGCCTCATCAGCCACGCCATCAAGATCATGCTCAAGTTATTTTGATCGACTCAAGAAGGAGCAGAAGAAAAACCTGCAGAGGAACAAGCTGGTTTCAGGCAGGCAGATCACAATCGCACAGATTTTTAACTGCCACATCCTGATGGAAAAACATCTTCAACATCAGAGAGAACCTGTTCCACAACTTCATCGACTTCCAAGAGGCTTTCGACAGAGTATGGTACGAAGGCCTGTGGCAGGTCTTCAGAATGTATTGGCATAGGAAGAAGGACTAGTGCAAACCATTCAAGCAAAATACAACACCGCAAGGCAGTGCCAGTTCCATCTGAACAATCAGGTCGGAGAACTACTTCAAACCACAGTTGTGGGTCCGACAAGGGATGCCCTGTTATCCTCGTGTCCCTTGTTTAATCTGTTCTTGGAAAATATTATGAGAGAGACCCTCCATGACTCCACACAACCGTCTCCATTGGCGGCAGACCCCACAACAACTTGCGGTTTGCCGATGACATTGACTTCATGGCGGAAGTAACACAGAGCTGCAAGATCTTACGACAGTCTTGAGAACAGAGCGAGCATATTGGGATGGAAGGTGAGGTCGAGAAATAAAGTACTTTTTGTGAACAGCACCGAGCAACGCCACTGCTAAAATATACATGAAGGCGGCCACAACTGGAAGGAGGTAGGACGCTTTTATATACCTTGGCACTACACTCACAAAGGATGACAAAGGATAAGGATGACAAAGGATAGAACAGACTGACCGACAAGACAGATAGATAGAAAGGATAGATAGAAAGGTAGAGGTAGGTATGTAGTAGATAAATAGATAGATAGAACAGAGACAGGCAGATAGATTAGTATAGATAGAAAGATAGACGACAGACAGACAGGCAGAACAGAGACAAACAACAGATAGATAGATAAAGAGACAGACAGACAGGCTGACGGATAGTTAGATAATACGAGAAAGAGGGTGTGAGAGAAAAAAAAAAAATAATTATAAAATAAAAATAAAAATATAATAAAACAATGCTGGGGCGTCTGGCAGACAGCAGACGAATGAGACAGCAAAGCCGTTAACAGGACGTCTGCTAGCAGACATCAAACCAGACATCTACAAATCTGGACATAGAGGCTTTTTGAGACTGACAGGAGTGGAGGTGAGTTGGAGGAGGCGGAAAGTGTTGGGAAAATGTTGTCTATATTTTAGACTCCATACTCACTTAGCAAAACGACACTTAAGGCAAAGCAACAATACTGGAGAGGCTTTTTCCTTTGGTCCCTCGGTTGAGCTGTCCACGTTTACACAATGAATGAGATTTTTACATATGCGAACTGTTGGCCCCTTCCACCCCCCACCTCCAGGCTCCCCGCCCCCCTCCCCGCACCCACCGTACCCACCGCCGCCCCCCCCCCCCACCCGCCCCAGCCCCTCCCCCCCCCCCCCCCCTCCCCCCCCCCTCCTTTCTACCTTTGGGTACCAGCATTCGACATCATGGGTGGGTGTCTAAACAGAACATCTGTGTACATGCATTTTTTTATATTGTTGTCATCTGCTTTATTTTTTTTTAATTATTCTATTATATCGAGGATAATGGAATAAGCACGTATGGGCTTTTTGTTACATCCAGTCACTGTGTGTATGCGGTTTTGTAAATTGTCATCTGTTCCCACCGGCATACAATGGCCTACGCTTAAGAAAAGGGGGGGAAGGCGATCGTTGGCAAGGATCTCATAGGGACAAATGGTTTTCTGGATTCTGTTATGCACGCTTTCTTTGCTTTATGTGGGTCTTTTGTAGAGATGCCAAGGAGTCTCCGAAAGCATCTCATCTCCACTGCCTGTTCTCCTCTCCAAATCTGCAGTCAGGGTCCATGATTCACAGGCATAGGAAATATGGATATAACAAAGGAGGCCGTGGCATTAGTCTGATCTTGTAGAATAAGTGAGATATTTTTTATCCCTATCTCTCCATATGGTGTTTAGTTTTGACAGTTCTGTTATTGTCTGTGCAGATCCCTTCATACTACTTCTGGCTTGGATCCCTGGTCTGATTCAATGGCTCCAGTACTTGAAGCTTTGAAACTGTTTCCAGCTCTGTCATTAACCCTGCATATCATGCTAATGCCGATGGTGTTGGTTGGTCATATCAGTTTGGTCTTCTCTGCACTGATTTCCATGCCGTTATGTTTTGGAGCCTTATTCAAGTGATTCAGTTAGCGCAAGCTCTCTTTCGATCTGATTCCTGCTATTCCATCAATGTCATCTGCGAAGCAGAGGTTTGTGATCGTTTCTGCCACCAATGCTGACTTGATCCTTCATGATTGTTCCAGTGCATACAGCCATGATTCTCTCAGGAAATGTTTTGAAAAGTAGTGGGTGGAGAGTAGACAGCCCTGCCTTACTCCACTGTTGTTCGAAACCATTCTCCAATGTTGTTGTTGTAGTACACTGCACTGGTGTCCTTACTGTACAGTTGTTTGATGAGTGTTTATTCCATTATCCTCGATATAAAAGAATTTTTTTTTAATTTTAATTTTTTATATATAAACACACACACACCCACACACACACACAACCACACACATGCACACACCACACAATGCCCAAATCCCCTATACGTATCGGTACAACTTCGTGCTAAAAAAACTATAGGACGATAAACCGAGGTCCCGTGTGCGAACGCACGCAGAACATCTCGCGCACACGTTAAAACCCGTTCCGCTATTCGGAAGAGTAGGCGATTTGTGTGCCGGTGGGAACGGATGACAAAAGTTACACAACCGCATACACACGGGGACTGGATATTTTTTAAAAAGCACACGACAACGACTATCATTATTTAATTATATTAATATATTATAACATTATTGCGACTAATATCGTCACTGTTGGAATACTTTTTTTTTATTTACTAATGAAAAACATAATTATTGTTCATGTAGCCTACTTGGCAGTTGTAAGAAAATGATTGAGCCTACCAAAAGGACTCATTGGAAGAATAGCAGTGTCCATGACAATGTTCAGCTTCTGAAGTCTGCTCTCAGTCTTTCACGACTGGACTATTGCAATTACTCTTTTTCTGGTCTGCCAGCATCATCTATCCACTTCCCTTCAACGAATACAAAACTCCGCACTTCGACTATACTCAGAAAAAGAAAAAAATCGAGCGCATTACCCCTCTCTGCGATCTCACCACTGGGCTTGCCCTGTGCCACAGAGATAAATTATAAGATCAGTACGCCTCTGTACAAAATTTAATGTCTCCACAAAACTGCACCCCCCCTCTGTGAATGTACACACCTTCACTTCCCTCCGCTCTACTGGCAGATACCGTTGGTGCCTACGAATACCTAGATTCAGCCAATCCACCGATGGCCGCCGCCGCTCTTTCTCTATTACGGTCCATCGACCTGGGAATGAGCTCCCCTCTCTCCCTCTTCGCCAGAGCCTAGTTATGACACTGTTAAATCCAGCCTGCAAGACAATTTATTTTAAAACCTTGATTTTCCCCCCTCCTGTTTCATATCAGAGCTATCCAACCTCACTAACCCATGTCCTATCACCCTGCTAAGTGTACGACCTTTATGATGGTATGTGTGTGTGTGCTTACGAAAAACATTTGACTATTGAAAATTTATTTAATAGATTTTGTCTGCAAGCCCACCAATGTTTATAAATACTGTTTGTTTAAACTATTGATTATTTCTCATTGATTGCCATGACTATGTAAGATTAGGTTGAATGCATGCGCTTTGATTTGTCCTTTGCAAGATAAGCGCCTATATAAGTTCCATTTATTATTATCATTATTAATTATTATCATTTGTCTAACAACACCTAGATACTCACAGCCAGTGGATAGAGGGACTGATGTATTGCCGAGTTCTATTGAAGTTGTTGTAATGGAAAGGGTTTGTGTTTGGTTCCCTACGAGCATGGCTTCGGATTTATCTGCATTTAATTTGTTCTCTGTCATCTTAGTTTTGAATATCTTCAAAAGCAGTGGACCATATTTTGTCAGGAAGACGGCAGATTTTCAAGAGGAGCACTGCTTTGAATCTGAGAGTCCATCTGCTTTGAAATCTGAGAGTCATCTGCTTTGAATCGAGAGTCATCTGCGTAAAATGATTGGAGATATGATAGTTTATTATATGGACATTTACAGACATTTGATATTTTTTGCAGTTCTATTAAAACTGAAAGGGTTGTCTGTTTCCCAATTTAGTTTCTAATGATATGAATATGCTTTTAAGAGCTTGACGTAATGAACATGTGTGCTCAAGGTGGAGGAGATGGCTACATGTTGTGTGTGGTGTGAGTGTGTATATGTGAGTGTGAGGTGCATGGAGTGTGTGTGTATGAGTATGGGTGTGTGTGACTGTGTATGTGTATGGTGTGTGGTGGTGGGGGGGGGGTGGTTGGGGGTGATGGGTGGTGGGTGTGTGTGTGTGTGTGTGTGTTGTGTGTGTGTGGTGTGTGTGTGTGTGTGTGTGTGTGTGTGTGGTGTGTGTGTGTGGAGTGAGTGCTAGGTGAAAGGGATAGTCCGGTGGTTAGAGTGATGTTTTCATGATCTGCTCACCAGAGCTTTGAATCTCATTCAATAGGACTTCAGTAGGCCCATTGTGTGCCGGTGGGAACAGATGACAAAATTGAAAAAAAACGCAAACCCACGCATTAAAAAAAAAATAAAAAAAATCTCGAGCGCTTTTTGAATTGTTGCATTACAAGATTCAGCGCTATATAAATTCCATAACATTATGATATTTTATTTCCATTGGAGTTAACATCAGTGCCGTCTCACCTCCACCCCCACAAGTTCTTCATATTAGAACTATAAACAGGTCCAGTGGGCTAGTGCAAACGCACACAGAACATCTTGTGCACATGTTAAAACCAATTCGCTTTTTGGAAGAGTAGGCCATCATGTGCCAGCGGGAACAGATGAGAAAATTTACAAAACTCTGCAACACCAAAACGGGGAAAAAAACCCCCCCCTGGGAAACAAATTGTAAAAAAAGCACATGAGTCTTTTTCCATAACCTTGAAATAAATGAACACCACACACACACACCACACCACACACACAACACACACACACACACACACGCACACACACACACAGAGGATTCAATATTCTCAATTGGTTTCTGGTTCCTTTTTTTCTTTCAAACCCACAATGTTACACACCAACCTGATAATAAATGACCCACACCACCACCCAAGACTTCTTCCCCCACCAATGGACTGACTGAATTTATCACACAGCACCCTTCTTCATTATTTGCCATGTATTACATACAGACACCAACGGCGGTCCACTGCCCAAAGAAAAGCCCACCAAGTCCTGAGATGTTCCAAAGTTCACGCTTCACGACCCACCCCAGGCAGTGGGTGCACAGAGCAAATGAATGGCTCGGCGAGATGGTCGCCAAAGGCACAGGCCTTCCGTGATTTCTGTCGCTCGTGCAATAAGCTTGCGTGGTGTTTTGGATTGGGCTCCATTCTTCCCTCTCTCTGGGGTAACTCGTCATTACGTGACGCAATTGTCTGACTAATTACTCTGACTGCCATATTGCTGTCTGTGGGGTATTAATTGGTAACGTGGAGAGAATTTATTGCTACTGATGTGAAGGAGAGAAATTTTTTTTTTAGAGATTAGTTCACAAGCAAATGCTGATATTTTTATGGGAAAAGGCTCAAGGGAAATTTTAAGTGTCGTAGTGGGTTTGTGAATGATTAATGTGTGATTTGATAACCCCTGATGAAAAACATTAATGATAATGTATTATCGTTTAAAATAATGATACGACAATTGTAATGTAATGATGATAAAATGTTAATCAAAATTATTAGTTTAAGTTATTATCATTATATGGTAAACAGTAATTAAGAACAAAAAGTATCAAGAAAACATTACACGTCTTGGTGGTACATGAACACACACAAACACACACACACACACACACACACACATATAAATATAAAATAAATATATCTATATATATATATATATAAAATATATAATATAATATAATATATATATATATAATATATATATAAGGCTCGCCCATGTGCGCGCACACCGCATTTTTTTTATTTATCAAAAACTGAGCATGAATATCTCTTCAAAAAGAGCTAGTCTCCTCTTCAATCAGTCAATATCCACCGAACCCCCACCCCCCTCCCCCCGCCATCCACCCCCCCCCCCCACCCCCCCCCCACCCCCACCCCCCTCCACCCCTCCCCCCACCCCCCCCTCCCTCGCCGCTCCCCCCCCCCCCCCACCCCCCCACCCCCCCAATATCCACCCCCCACACCTAACCCATCGCTCCCCAACCAGCAGCAGCACCTCCCACCCCAATCGGAACCCATCCCCTTGCCCATTACGTTTTTTTGATATTTTGCTAAAATGGACAGTACTGGAGTCAAGCCAACAATCAAGTGTGTTAGATTTTCAGCAATCAACAATCAGATTAAAATAATAATACATGTTGATAATAATAATAATATTAATAATAATAACAGCAATAATGATAATAATAATGTTGATATAATAATAATAATAAAAATTAATAATAATAATAATAATAATAATATTAATAATAATAATAAATAATAATAATAATAATAATAAAAATAATAATAATTAATATTATTATTATTAATTATTATAAATATCAACATTATTATATTATGTTGATAAAAATAATAATAATAATAATAAAGTAAATGGAATTTAATAGCGCTATATCTTGCAGAGACAAATCAAAGCGCATGCACTCAACTCATTCTGACACAGTCATACAACCAGTGACAAGCAATAGTTCCATCAAGTCCAAATGTGCACACCCGCAACACACACACAACACGCACAAACACACACACACACACACACACACACACAGAGTCCAAACACCCAGGCCGGGCAATAGAATCTTGCTGTTGAAGGCAGGGAAAAACTATGAGATGAGGCAGGAGGGGAAAATCTTAGGTTTGAAAAAATAAGTCTTGAGACTGGATTAAAAGTGTCATAAAACGCTTTTGGCGAGAGAGAGAGGGAATCATTCCCACATCACTGGACCAGAAATAGAGAAAGAGCGACGGGCCGAGGTGGATTGGTTTGAATCATAGGTATTCGTAAGACAAGGAATCAGCAGCAGAGCGTAGAGAACAGAAGGAGTGTACAATGAAGACATTCACAGAGGTAGGGGGCGGGTGTTGTTTGTGAACATTGTAACAGAGAGTACTGATCTTATAGTTTACTCCCTCACTGTGGCACAGGCAGCCAGTGTAGAGATTGCAGAGAGGGGTAATAGCTCAGATTTTTTCTTTCTGAGATAAAGACAGCTGCAGAGTTTTTGTATACGTTGAAGGGAAGATGAAAAATGATATAATAATAATAACAAATATGTAAAAAATAAATAATAATAATAATAATAATAAAAATGTATGGAAATGGGTCTAGTAATTTCAAAAAGGGAATCAGACATGGTTGTTTGTTTTTTTAAAGAATGTATGAACTTAACACTATCCTACCCTGCATTAAGGGAGAGAACCCCTCTTTCCCTCAGTACACAAGCACTGTGTGCATTTGTCTGCTAAGTACCCATTAAGAGGGGTGATAAACAGAGGAAGGGTTTAGTAGTTGGTTGGCTACCCTATTCTCCAATGGGGGACGGGATAGCTAGTGGTTCATAACATTGCGCTTGCACACAATCTGTCGACCCTGTTTCGAATCCCGTTCAAGGGAATATATTCTCTGGGAGTTAACAATAAGTGCAGTACCCCCACTCTCACCCAATAGTCCTACGGATGAGACTATAAACCTAGGTCCCGTGTTGGGCGAACCGCACGCAAAATATCTTGCGCACACTTAAAATCCTGTTCCGCTTTTCGTAAGAGAGGCCGTTGTGTGCCGGTGTGAACAATGACAGAATTTACCAGCGCATACACACGAGACAGGATGTAAAATTGCACACAAGTGCTTATTCCCCATGACATGTCAGACTGTCAGCTGTCACCAAATGATAGTGTAATCAAAGAGGGGAGCAAGCATGCCTCATGAGGAGAGAAAGTGCTTTGACCATGGTATCACAGACATGCTTATTGTTTTGCCTTGTTAAGCACTCAAATGCATGCATAGTTGTATATAAAGAGGGGGATGGGGGGATTGCTGGTTAGTTGTGGCCCAGAACGCTGTGAAGTTTCACACCTTGCGTCCGAGAAACTGATTTTTTTTTTCGTGATTAAAAACTTGACGTGTAGTCTACAGGACTGAACACACAACACACACACACACACAACAACACAGACACATACCACATCACACAAACATAAAACCACATCACACACAACACACACACACACCACACACCACATACGCACACACACACACACGACACACACACACACACACACACACACACCTAACCAACTCCCAAACCTTTCCTCTTCCCGTACAACAAACTTCCCCTCACCCCTAGTCTTTTGTGTCAACATCAAATTTAGTGAAGAGAGGTAACACGAAATCGAACACACACACACACACACACACACACAACACACACACACACACACACACACACACACTCACAACACACACGAAACGCAAAACACACACACACACACAACACACACGCACTCACACAACATAACACACACAAAACACACACAACACACACACACAGCACACACACAAGACACACACACACATATCAGAACATGTGGTGTGTATGTGGTGTTTGTTTGTACACACTCACATGCACACACAACACACACACACACACACACACACACACTCACACTCCACATATAAACGCAAAACACCACACTCAAACGCCACACAATACACACACGCACACACACAAAACACCACAAGCATACACACTCATAACACACACAACACAACACACACACACAACACAAACAACACACACACATATCAGAAACGTGTGTGAGTGATGTATGTGGTTTGTGTGTTGTTAACACACACACACACACACACACCACACACACAACACACACACACACTACACACACACACACAACACATACCACACACGTCTGAAATCACTATTAGTGGAAGGACGTTAAACTTAAGAACTAACACACACAGGCAATATTAGTCACCAATTCATACTATTTTTCCTCACAAGATAATTAAGTAAAAATTTAATTCTGACAAAAATGGATTCAGCCCCGTCATACTCTTTGCCAAGTGAGCAAAGAATCAAGATTATCAAACATTTCCTAATCCTTCTCCCACTCCCCCCTCCCCCCCCCCCCCCCACTCCTGTCAGTCCCATAAGCCCTCTGTGTCCAGATGTGGTAGATGTCTGTTTGTGTCTGCAGCAGACGACTGTTAAACGGCTTTTGCTGTCATATCGTTCTTTGCAGTCTGCTGCCCAGAGGAAATTGAATTAAAACCGCCTCGTGATTTTGTCCCTCTGTAGAAAGCTTGTTAAGATGGAAGGATGGAATGGATTGGATGGATGGACTGATGGATGTGTGTGGTATGTATGTAATGGAGGGATGTATGTAGGATGGATGTTGTGTATTATGTAATAACAAGTATATGTAATGTATGTGATGTTATGTATGACAATGTTATGTATGTATGTATGTATGTATGTATGTATGTAAATTAGGTATTTATGTATGTTAGTGTGTGTTATGTATGTAAGTATGTATGTATTATGTGTGTGTGTGTGTGTGTGGTGGTGTGTGCTGTGTGTGTAATGTATATATGGCCTGCCCTTCCTGGATGCGTGCAACATATGCATGCATTTTGTATATTCTGTCTGTCTGTCTATCTACTATGATCTATTACTTTTTGTCTTATTTCCTTCTATTTTTCCTTTCTTATTTATTATACAATTGCTTTAGCTTAATTGGTCTTATTTACACTCTTGTTTGTTGCTAAAAAACCAGCAAGGAAGATGATAATTATAAAAGTAGTGAGTGAAGACTTGCAAAATATGAGCTGTGAGATAACACATATTAATTTTTGGGGTATTATGGTTTATCTGCTTTGCCAAATGAATATCACAATCCGCTAACTGTCACCATTTAAAGAAAAGGGGGAAATGAAGATTTTGTCTAAAGAAAATACAATCTCCTCAGTCTTATGTGTTTATAGTCCTTTTTATTTTATTTTTGAGCAACTACTAGTTTCATCTTGAAGTCTTGTCTGTTAAATTTGATTCATCAAAGCATTTGGGAAAATGAATCCTCTATCTGAAATTGTATGTTGATATTTTTGGGGTTACGTCACGTTAGGTGTATAGGTATAATCAAGTTTGAAATTAATATTTTCTCTAAGCTGATTCCAACATCAGCTATGTCAGGAAATTAAGTGAATGTTGTTTGTATTGGGCGTTTTATTTTCTGGTCTTAGCGCCTTCACCACAACTATGATAAAATTGAAGACGAAGCTAATTGATCGATAGGAAGATGTCAATGTTCAGAGCGTGGGTATTGGATAACTGACGCTCATTTTGAAGAAAAAAATCAGCCTTGTTGCCGAAAAGTTCATTAATGTCTTCATTTTCAAAATTTATCATGTATAGTCATGAATAGTCAAAGATTTTTTTTATGTGGGTCTGATCTATTATATGTGTGTTACAGTTGATAGCTCTGAACCATACTTGGACTATGAGGAAATACAACCATCATTAAACAAAACTCACCAACCAAACAAAACTTCAAATTATTTCCCCCTTGTGATTTTACTGTATACATCAATGTAATGAGACTAGCACAAACCCCTATCATTATACATTTTCTGATGAATAAGATTCAATAACTATCCCAAACAGTAAAGTTAATGACAATAGATTAGAACCTTGCTTCTCGCTTTGTTTTGAGTTAGCAAAACATAATTTATTTCCATGATAGACACAACTAAAACCAATGGCTACATTATAGCATAAACGCTACCTTTAGAATTTAATTTTCAAAAGAGGTAACACAAGGATTGCCATTAAAGGCATTTCCTCTGCGTATTTCTTTTTTACTTCAGTGATTTTTTTTCCATACAGGAACACGATTACGTGTAAGAGATGCTCACTGTGATAAACTAAAGTAAGGATATTTACTCTTCAAACTCAGAGAGCGCGGTTGAGACGAAATAATTAGGAAGAACCAAACTTAATCAGTGATGAAAGAAAAACATGTATCACATAGAAAAATAATTCCGTGAATCGTTGTGCCTGAATGGTCTGAAGCTATCGATGGCTCTTGGAAATGGAGATAAAATTAAACAGTTGTTCCTTCCATTCATTACGGCACAAAATATACCATTGTAAGTGAAAGTAGCCCCACATGCCAAAACAGCGCGAAGGGGGGGGGGGGGGCCGTTCGCTAATGAGTACTGGGTGACACTGGGCTGTCTTGAACTTGAGGACAGGAATCTACGCTCACTCAGAGACTGAATGAAGTGTTTTGTGAAGGTAAAGACAATCATAAAAATATAGAAAGACTAATCCATTCGAAGCAGTTTGTCATAGAAATTTTGCATTTTCCTCTTTAGTCTTCATGATACAGGCAACCAGTGGGTGTAACTACAAACATTACGATAATTACATCAGTGGTTATTATTCCTGCAGATCAAGTCAAGATTCAAATGATGAATACTTGGTATGAGTGAATCATAGATGTTGGTAAAAAAACCAGACGAAAAGGACTCCAAGCATGAACACGTTTAAGTCATAAGCATGAAATGACGAAAGTTGTAAAAAATGACTCCTAGCATCAGTGGAACAAGTGTCTGTGGGATACAACCGTAAAGTCATCTGTGGATATACCTGTAAATGTCAATGTGGAGTAGCAGCAGGACTGGCAGATATGGTTTAGAAAATCCGCTAACTTGGTCTAAGTTTAGAATGTTTTTCCTGTTCTGATTACACTCTAGAAACGCCACAGAAGCCTACTATAATCTGTCTGACTTTATTTGATGGCGTTGGCTGCACGCCAGGTCCGTCTTCCAGTGGTTAGGGTGGGCTTGTAGAGGTTTGTACCTACAAACTCCGGTAGTCTTTAACTTTCCGTGTTTGTCTTAGGGATGCAGGGTGTACTACATGCGTTTTCCCGAGAGGTCTGGTGATTAGTATTCCACTCTTCTTGAAGCTTGATGGTATCTTTGTTTGCGAGTTTGAAAACATATATTTTGTATCTTCAGTGTCGTCATCTTTGTATTTTGATGTAGGTGCGAAGGTAGACTACTGTGATGTTGAAAGGAGATTACTTTGGGGTGGCTGATGATTGGACTGCTGGAATAGTGTGCTACAGATTAGCATGTTCGACATTTTTTTCTTTTGTGTATAGAAACCCAAGACCAAGCCATGGTGTTTTATATATATATGATATTTATTATTATATATATATACACACACACATATATATATATATATATATATATATATATATATTATTAATATATATATATATATATATATGTCCATGACGAAAATAAAGTACTGGACTATTGCCATTTGTCATGTTTTTAACAGCTGTTGGTTTCTCTTTCAACAAAGACCAAATATATGTTACGGCTATCCTTCCATTTCATTGGCCAAGTTAGAGAGTAGGTCAAGTCTGCTGGTCACTTTTCTTTTATTCTTTAAAGTCTTTGAAGTTTGTTCCCCAGACAAACAAATCATACTGTCTTATTTTAGTTTTCTTTTACATGGTTGTTTCATTTATGTAGACTGTCTTTTAACAACCCTCCAACTTTCCTCCGAAGTTGGGATACATCCACATTAATGAAGCAAAAGTTCCGTTACATATGCAAAGATAATCTCACCATTGCTAAGCCTCAAGATTTCTAGCCAGGAACACACACACCACACACACACACCCACACACGCACACACATACACACACACACACACACACACACACACACACACACACACACATTAACTGTCCATCGTATAGGGGTTTCATGTCCTTTTCAGACTTGTTTCTATCAGGTTTTCACACAGCAAAGAACACAGAGACAAAGAATAAGAAGAAAAGAAGAAGAAGAAGAAGAAGAACAACAACAACAACGACGACGACGACGACGACGACAACAACAAGAACAAGAACGAGAAAACAGAAGCAAAGAAAGACTAAATGTTTAAAAGAATAAGCAAGAAAATGAAGAACAAGCGGACAAAAACTTCTTCTTGTTGTTCTTCTTCTCCTCCTTCTCTCTTCTTCTTCTTCTTCTTCATTCTTCTTCTTCTTCTTCTTCTTCTTCTTCTTCTTCTTCTTCTTCTTCTTCTTCTTCCTTTCTTTCGTCTTCCTTCCTTTCTCTTCTTTCTTCTTCTTCTTCTTCTTCATCTTCTTTCTTCTTTCTTCTTCTTCATCTTCTTCTTCTTCTTTCTATTTCCTTCTTTCATTTTCTTCTTCTTCTTCTTCTTCTTCTTCTCCCTTCACAAACTGGACAATATCACGACATGTAACAGCAAGCGAAAGTGGGAGGCATGTAGGGCCTTCATCACCCATTATTGAAGGGATGGAAGGATAAAAAGGAACACAAGAAGGAATGCGAAGATGGTCTGGCTGCATCATCCCATAACTGTGGATCACAGAATCCACCGTCTCCAGTGTGATCTGGCAGACCAACGTCCGCCTATTTTTAATTAACCTCTGGAGTGAAGGTCCTGCACTTCTTTTCTCTACTTCCTCCCCCCCTCCTCCCCCCTCTCACCCCCCTCCCCATCTCATCCCACCTTTCACTGCTTTCAGTGTTTATACCTCACACTGTGGGTTCCTTTATTTTCAGTTCCCTCCTGTAAGAAGTCACCAGAAACAACGTCTTCTGTACGTGAGTAAAGAGTTCAGTGTTGTAAAGAACCGGGTAATAACAGGTTGATATTGCATCCCCACCATCAAAAGATGCCCTGCAGTATTTGGCAGATAATGCAGTGCTGGAAGATAGTATTTTACCATGCCCACGTTCACACAACTACTATATATAGACTGTCTTTATCTAGGTTAATGCCAGTCCCCACTATTTATTGGCAATAGCGAAATATGTGTAATATCGATTTTTAGCTATCAGTTTTTTAATAAGGCATGATAGCATTCATTAACACTGGCTCTGATCACCTTCACAAATCTAACCACACAATATTAGTATATCTTGCCTTAGTCCTGAAACAAGACATTGTAAGTAACAGAATGTGTATGAAGAAAAAAAATCGTTCCACAGTTACACCTGTTTATTCACATAGTAGTGCAATGGATGATACTCGTGGGAATTTTATATTGAGAATTGATCCAGATATTTTTAGTTGTAACTTTTAGTTACCTAGATTACATCTTCAAGAACGACAATGATGTGGAAAGAATAGTTCAGAAACATTTCGTCTATGTAAATAAATAAGGTCTTAAAGATATAACATGTGAAATGGCCTTCTTCCTATTTGAACATGGAATCGCGTAAACATAAACATGAACTGGATTTCTATACAAACGTGTATTGGGAGCCCTATAGGCTATTACCTTTTATCTAGCAGAGTAATCATCATTCACCTAAAAGCATTATCTTTTAACGTCACAATGGTTGAAGCTTTGCACCTACACAAAACTATAATGATGAAGACATGTTTTCAAGATCGCAACCAAGGATACAAATCTACAAAGGAAGTGTGTAATTTCGATGCCTGGGTCTGTTTGGAAAAACACAAGTGGCATATACCAAAACCCTTACAAACACAGAAGTTAAAGACTACTGGAGTTTGTAACCTGTAAAAGAACTCCGCATGCACACCAATAGCAACAAAGCAGCTTGAAGATGGACCTGGCATACAGCCCACGCCATCAAAGAAAGTCAGACAGATTATAGTACGCTTCTGTGGCGTTTCTAGAGTGGCGTCAGACAGGCAAACATCTAAACCTAGACTTATGCCAGAAATCATAAACCACATCTGCCATTCTGCCGCTATTAGACACTGACTTTACAGTGTATCCACACACACTTGTCCACTGATGCCATGATTCACATCACAACTTTCGTCTTTTCACGCATCACAACTTTCACCATTTCAAGTCCTTTCTGTTTGGTTGCAAAATTTGACTATCCATTCCCGAATCTTGACTCGTTCTGTGGAAAACAACCCATTAATACACACTGATGAATTGTGTCTACATCTCTACTGGCTGCCTGTCTCACGAAGAATAAAGTATAAGATCAGATTTTTCATCTGAAATACTTCCGCGAATTTGCTGTTTTCTATGTCCATAACTGTCTTTTACTTTCATATACCACCTCAATCATTCCTATCAGTTGTTGACTGACTCTAGCTTCCCATGCTCAGGTTCAATGTCCATCATCACTCTCTGCCTGTCCATTGCTTATACTGTTCAGAGGGATTTTCTTTTCCTTAACCAAATGCCAGTACTCAAGAGCTTTGAACTGCGCATGCATCACTGCTCACTTGTATCAGTTCGAATTGTTTTTCATTGCACCCAGTTTCTGTTTCGTCTTCCAACTCATACTTCGCTTTCCAAGAACTTGAAAAATAGCTTCCTACTCTACTCTCACAGGGAGCATCTCTACACTGTGATGGTGTCCTCTTGCAATACATCGATAAAGAAGAATGATGCCTTTTTTCGTTCCTCGGCTAGAGCCCTGAGGTTCACCAATGGTGAGATTTTACCTATGCGACCTTTTGCCCACCATTAAGGTAACACCAGCCATGGACTACCAATGACATCTTGGACCTCTGCGATACAAGAAGAGCACTGAAACCAACCAGGTCTTCCAACCCTAAAGAATACCGGGAAGCCAACAATCTTGTGAAGAAGTCAATGTTAAAGGCCAGAGAGAAGTGGATCAGTGTTCAATGTGATGAGATCGAAAAAAGCATGAAAGTGGGCAACAGTAAAAAGGCATACGACAGCCCAGAAGAAACTCACAAAACCACTTCAAACAAATCAACAGTCATTGAAGACATCTCCGGAAACCTCCTCACAGAAAGCCAGCTGCATTGCAAAGGTGTCTGAGTATGTCAAGAACTGTACAACTACCCAATCCAACCTGACAAGAATGCATAATAGAAGAGAAAGCAGCAACATCAAGAGCACGCCTCCGCCATTACCTGTACTGAGGAAGAAGTCTGGAAGAAGCCATCCGCAGCTTAACAGTAGGAAAGTCCCCCAGGAGCAGACAACATACCATCAGAGCAGCTCAAGCCATGTGGCGAAACAGTCACACAATTTACAGCTATCTGTCAGAAGATTTGGAGACAAAAGCATTGGACAACAGAATGGACAACAATCACTTCATCCTACCCCTGCCCAAGAAGGTGAATTTACGCCAATGCCGCCAAAACTATAAACAAATCAGCCTCATCAGCCACGCCATCAAGATCATGCTCAAGTTATTTTGATCGACTCAAGAAGGAGCAGAAGAAAAACCTGCAGAGGAACAAGCTGGTTTCAGGCAGGCAGATCACAATCGCACAGATTTTTAACTGCCACATCCTGATGGAAAAACATCTTCAACATCAGAGAGAACCTGTTCCACAACTTCATCGACTTCCAAGAGGCTTTCGACAGAGTATGGTACGAAGGCCTGTGGCAGGTCTTCAGAATGTATTGGCATAGGAAGAAGGACTAGTGCAAACCATTCAAGCAAAATACAACACCGCAAGGCAGTGCCAGTTCCATCTGAACAATCAGGTCGGAGAACTACTTCAAACCACAGTTGTGGGTCCGACAAGGGATGCCCTGTTATCCTCGTGTCCCTTGTTTAATCTGTTCTTGGAAAATATTATGAGAGAGACCCTCCATGACTTCCACTCTACCGTCTCCATTGGCGGCAGACCCCTCAACAACTTGCGGTTTGCCGATGACATTGACTTCATGGGCGGAAGTAACACAGAGCTGCAAGATCTTACGACCAGACTTGAGAACAGAGCTGGAGCATATGGGATGGAGGTGAGGTCGGAGAAAAGTAAAGTACTTGTGAACAGCACGAGCAACGCCACTGCTAAAATTTACATGAACGGCCAGCAACTGGAGGAGGTAGACGCTTTTAAATACCTTGGCACTACACTCACAAAGGATGACAAAGGATAAAGGATGACAAAGGATAGACAGACAGACAGACAGACAGATAGATAGATAGATAGATAGATAGGTAGGTAGGTATGTAGGTAGATAAATAGATAGATAGACAGAGACAGGCAGATAGATAGATAGATAGATAGATAGACAGACAGACAGACAGGCAGACAGAGACAAACAGACAGATAGATAGATAAAGAGACAGACAGACAGGCTGACGGATAGTTAGATAGATACGTGTAAAGAGGGTTGAGAGTAAAAAATAAAATAATTATAAAATAAAATAAAAAATATAATAAAACATGCTGGGCGTCTGGCAGACTGCAGACGATGACAGCAAAGCCGTTAACAGACGTCTGCTGCAGACATCAAACAGACATCTACAAATCTGGACATAGAGGGCTTTTTGAGACTGACAGGAGTGGGAGGGAGGGTGGAGGAGGCGGAAAGTGTTGGGGAAAATGTTGTCTATTTTTAGTCCTTACTCACTTAGCAAAACGACGACTAAGGCAAAGCACAATACTGAGAGGCTTTTCTTTGTTCCCTCGGCTAGAGCTCCGATGTTTACCAATGGTGAGATTTTTACATATGCATATGTTGCCCCTTCCACCCCCCACCTCCACCCCCCTCCTTTCCACCATTTAGGTAGCCGCATTCCGACTTCAGGGGTGGTGTCTAAACAGAACATCTGTGTGCATGCATTTTTTTAAATTTTTGTCATCTGCTTTTTTTCCTTTAATTCTATTATATCGAGGATAATGGAATAAGCACTTATGGGCTTTTGTTACAT
>CM054157.1:6901586-6913072 GCA_028751875.1 Rapana venosa
TGGGGGGTGGGTGGGGGGGGGGGGGGGTTTTCTTGGGTTTTTCCCTTTTAATTGCTTTTTGGGGGGGGAGGGGGGAGAGTTTTTTGGGGGGACTGTTTTGACAAGGGTTATTTCCCCTTTTTTTTTATTGTGAGACTGTATAAGTTTTGGGGTTTTTATTATTAAGATGTATCCCTAACGGGGGGGGGACTGGATGAAAAAAAGCACTGTGTGCTTTTTCTTATCCTCAAAATAAAAAAGGTTTGCCCTTGTCATTGTCATTTTTCATTGTCATTGTCTATCTTTCATTTTACCCTATCTATCTATCTATTATCTATCATCAAACTACTACCCTATCTATCTATCTATTTAACTATCAAAAAAATCAATCTATTTACTACATACATACATACATACGTACATAAAATACATATACACTCACATACAAAAACCATACAAAATTCCCATACAAAACATACTTTCCATAAAAACATACATACAAAACATAAAATACATACATACATACATGCACCCATTTTAAAGACAGAATAAATTGGGAAAAATTCAAAATTTTTCCGGGAGCTTCACAGTTTTGAGTAGCCAAAATTTTTTTTTTCTGTTTGGAAAAAGAAAAAATCCCCAGAAATACCCGTCCCCAAGAAAAAAGGATAAATATTTTATGTCTACCTCAAAACCATTTAAACCCATTTGCCCTCTGAAACAAATGAATTCATTTTGTATTTTTTTTTTTTAAAGAAAGGTTTTCCAGCACATTTAAAGACGTTCACCTGCCTAACGGGGTTAAACCTTGGAATTCTGGGTTCGATCCCAGCTTTGCATTTTCTTCAAATAAATTTCAAAGCCCCTTCAGATAGGATTTTATAAACCAGGTCCCGTGTGTGAAGGGAAAACGCAGAACATCTTTCGTACAATTTTAAAAATCTCGTTCCGCTTTTTGAAAGAGTAGCCCAAATTGCGGGGCCGCTAGAAGGGATGAGATTTATAAAACCTAGGCCCCGGTTTCAAAACGCACGCAGACCACCCTTGCGCACCGGAAAAATCCTATTCCGCTTTTCGAAAGCGTAGGCCATTGTGGGCCGGGGGGAACGATGACAATTTACAAAACCGCATACACACAGGGACTGGTTTTGTACAAAAAAGCCCATAAGTGTTTAAATTCCATTATCCCCCGATATAAAAAAATTTAAAGGGAAAAAAGCAGATAAAAAAATTTAAAAAAAAAAAAAAGGGCATGCACACGGGAAGTTCTTTTTAGACACCACCCCTGAATTGGGAAGCGGCAAACCTAAAGGGTTTGGAAAGGAGGGGGTGTAGGTGGGGGGGGAAGGGCAACATATGCATATGTAAAAACCCTCACCTTTGGGTAAAATCGGACCCTCAAACCCGGGGAACAAAGAAAAGCCCCTCAGTATTTTTGTTTTCCCCTTCGTCCCTTTTGCTAAGTGAGTAAGGACTAAAAAAAGACAAAAATTTTCCCCAAACTTTCCCCCACTCCCCCCCTCCCACCCACTCCTTTTTGTTTCAAAACCCTCTAAAATCCAGATTTTGTAGATGTCTGTTTTGTTGTTCCTTTTAGCCGACTCTGTTAACGGCTTTTCTGTCATCGTCTGCATTTTGGGCCCGACGCCCCCGCAATTTTTTATTATTATTTTTTTTTACAAATTTTATTTCCCTTTTTTTTTTTTTGTTTAACTTCAAAACCTCTTTCATCTATCTATCTAAAATTTTCCGTCAGCCCGTCTTTTCTGTCTGTCTCTTTTTTGTAAGTAGTGGGGGGAAAAGTATGTTTGTTGTATGGGAAAGATGTATGTATGAATGTGTGTAAGGGATGTAGTATGTATGTATGTATGTATGTTTTAAACTATCTTTCATTTTTGCTATTTTATCTATCTATCTATCTATCTAAACCCATCCATCTAAAACTATCTTTCTATCTATCATTATCAAACTATCTATCTATCTATCTATTCTTATCTACTATCTTCCCGTCTGCCTATCGTCTGCCTTTTCTCCCGGCTGTTTTGTCCCGTCTATCTCTCCCATCTATCTATCCCATCTATCCTATCTATTTTATTCTACTATCTATCTATTTCTATCTATCTATCTTTCTATTTTATCTATCTATCTTTTCCCATCTATCTTTCCGTTTGTCTGTCTTACGTCTTGCTTTCTTTGGGAAAAAGTTTTTAAATTTTTTTTTTTGTGATTTTTTTTTGTTTTTCTTCTCTCTCTTCGGTAATTGTTTTTTTCTGTGTTTTAATACCAAACAGATGGGTTTAAAACAAAATCAAAGAAAAAGAACCTTGACAATCAAGGGGTCAGAAAAACAAAAAGGGTTTAAAGTTTATTTTTTACGTGTACAGAAAAAAAATTACAATCCACTACTGCCCTCTTGGGGGGTTAGCTTGAAAAAATTTTCAGAAAAAAGTGTAATCTTCTACATACTTTTTTTGTTGCTTTTTTTCTGACTTCTGGGTTCCCCTTGTGATCTAATCACTAGCTTGAATCAAAAAATTTGGGGAAAAAAGAAATCCCCTTTAAACTAAAATTTGATTTTTTAATTATGTCAATTATTTGTAGAGTTTATTAACAAATATGCAAATTTAACTTTTTTTTCTAAGTTAATTCTAGCATCAGATATTAGTTATGAGAGGAAATCAAAAACCCGCTGGGTTTAATTTTTGGTTTTCACAGAAACTTTTACAGGAAGAATGGGTGAAATGGAAGATGAGGTTTAAAAGACTGTATAGGTAAAAAATTTCAGTTAAAAGTGCAGGAAATTGGGTGATTTTACCCCGTTGTGAAGCTTATGTTGTCAATGTTGCCAAATACACTCCTTAAAAATGTCTTTAGGATGAACCGAGGTTCGTTTGCAAAAAATAGGTTCCATTTGCAAATTGCAGGAAAAACTTACTTTTTTTTTTTTAAAAAACCCCTTCCACCTTTGGAAAAGTAACCCATGTGGGGAAAAAAGATGACAAAATTAAAAAAAAAAAAAACCACGTGACCGGTGTCCATTTACACACGATCCTTGAAGTCAGAATAAGGGGGCCCCCAACCCTTTGGGGGGCTTAGGGGGGGCAAGGCATCAGGAAACCCCAGTTTCTCAAGGAGCCGCCCTCCATTTAAGGCTGGGTGAACCGGGGGGGGGGGGGGGAAGGGGCTGTACGAAAACCAAAAGGGGCGCAAAAAGGGCACCCATCCAACTGGGAACCCCCTTTTATGGGGAATTTAGAATAGAGCTACCTTCATGGTGGGCAAAGGGGGCGCATAGGTAAAAACTCACCCTTGGGGAACTTCGGGGCTCTAGACGAAAACGAAAAAAGGGGATCATTCTTCTTCTTTATTTGGGTGTTTTGCAGGAGGGTACCATCACGTGTAGAGATGCTTTTGTGAGAAAAGAGTAAGAAGCCCATTTTTCAAGTTCGGAAAGCGAAGAATGAGTTGGAAAAACAAAAAAAAACTGGGTTTCAATTAAAACAAAATTTAATGATACAAGTGAGGTGATGCCCGCGTGGGTTTAAAGCTCTTTAGTAAATTGGGATTTTTGGGCAAAAAAAAGAAACATATAAGCAATGGACAAAGGGCCCGAGAGTGATTATTTGGGCATTGAAACCCGAAACAGGGGGCCCTACAGCAGTCAGTTTTATAGGAATGATTGAGGTGGTATAAAATGAAAATTTAAAAACCCATGGACTGGAAAAAAAAAAAATTCACAGAAGTATATCAGATGAAAAAAATTTATCTTTAAATTTATTATTCGTGGGCAGGGAGCCGTAGAGATGTAGACACAATTCATCAGTGTGTTTAATAAGGTTTTTTCCAACGAACTAGTCAAATTCAATTTTTTTAGGGGAAAAAATAGTCAAATTTTTGGGAAACCCAAAAAGAAAGGGCCCTTGGGCAAGGTGAAAGTTGTTATGCGTGACATGACGGAAGTTGTGATATGACTCATGGCATCAGTGGACACGTGTGTGTGGATACCACTGTAAAGTCAGTGTTCTAATAGAAGCAGAAAACTGGCAGATATGGTTTATGAATTTCTGCACAGATCTACGTTTAGATGTTTGCCTGTCTGACTCCACTCTAGAAACGCCACAGAAGCGTACTATAATCTGTCTGACTTTCTTTGATGGCGTGGGCTGTATGCCAGGTCCTTCTTCAAGCTGCTTTTGTTGCTATTGGTGTGCATGCGGAGTTCTTTTACAGGTTGCAAACTCCAGTAGTCTTTAACTTCTGTGTTTGTCAGGGTTTTGGTATATGCCACTTGTGTTTTCTTCAAACAGGTCCAGGCATCGAAATTACACTTCCTATGTAGATTTGTATCCTTGAAAACATGTCTTCATCATTATAGTTTTGTGTTGGTGCAAAGCTTCAACCATTGTGACGTTAAAAGAGAATGCTTTCGGGTGAATGATGGTTACTCTGCTAGATAAAAGGTAATAGCCTATAGGGCTCCCAATACATGTTTGTTTAGAATCCTGTATCATGATTATGTTTACGCAGACTTCCCTGTTCAACAAGGAAGAAGGCCATTTCACACGTTATACCTTTAAGGCCCTTTCCTTGTACATAGACCAGAAATGTTTCAGAACTATCTTTCCACTTCATTGGTCAGTTCTTGAGGCTTGAATTAATGTAACTAAGTTACAACTAAAAATATTCTGATCAACTTACTCAAATAAAATTCACCGAGTATTATCCTTGTATTATCAGTGGACAGGTGAAACAGTGTCGTGACATTTATTTCTTCTACACATTCTGTCTACAATTGTCTTGTTTCCGGACCTGAGCAGATTTTAATAATATCATGGTTGAATTCTGTGATGGTAATCAGATCCAGTGTTTACTGAATGCACAAAAGCTTATTATAAATTATAGCTTAAATCGATATTCACATACTTCGCTATTTCCCAATAAAATAGTGAAGGTGCACTACCCTAGCTATAGGACATCTAAACAGAGAAGATGTGTGAAGTGGTATGGTAAAATACATCTTCCAGCACTGCATTATCTGCCAATTACTGCGGTGCACTTTGGGATGTTGGTGCAAAGCAACCTGCTATTACCCAGTTAAGACACTGAACTCTTACTACGTACAGAACAAGTTGTTCTGTGCTTCGCACGAGGGAACAGAAAATAAAAGGGACGTCCGTTGTTGAGAGTATAGAACACTGAGCAGTGAAAGGTGGGTTAGAGTGGGGGAGGGGGGGGGGAGGAGGGGGGGTAGAGAAAAAAGTGCAGGACTGTCACTCAGAGGTTAATAAAAATGGCGGACGTGTCTGTCAGATCCCACACTGAGACGTTAGGTTGTGATCCACCCTTATGGATTGAATTTGCACGGCGACATCTTGCTTCCTTCTTGTTTTCCTTTTCATACCTTCCATCCCTTCAATTCTGTGTGATTGAGGCCCTATATGCCTCACACACTCGCTTGCTGTCTACTGCCCGTGATATTCCTGTGGACGAAAAAAGAAGAAAAAGAAGAAGAAGAAGAAGAAGAAGAAGAAGAAAAAGGGAAAAAGAAGAAAAAAGAAAAGAAAAAAAAGAAGAAAAAATGAAGAAGGAGAAAAGAAAAAGAAGAAGAAAAAAGAAAAAGAAAAAAAGTAGAAGAAGAAAAAGAAGAAGAAAAGGGAAAAAAGAAAAAGAAGAGAAGAAAAAAAAAAAAGGAAAAAAGAAGAAGGGAAAAAAAGAAGAAGAAGAAGAAGAAGAAAGAAGAAGAAGAGAAGAAGAAGAAGAAGAAAAAGAAAAAACAAGAAAAAGAAAAAGAAGAAGAAAAAAAAGAAGAAGAAGAAAGAAGAAGAAAAGAAGAAGAAGAAGAAGAAGAAGAAAAAGAAGGGAAAAAGAAAAGAAAAGAACAAAAGAAAGAAAAAGAAGAAAAAAGAAGAAAAAAAAACCAACAACAAAAAAACAAGAAGTTTTTTTTCCGCTGGTTCTTATTTTTTTGCTTTTTCTTTTAAAATTTAGTCTTTCGTTGTTTTGTCTTTTTTTTTTTTCCCCTTTTTGTTT
The DNA here is from genome assembly GCA_028751875.1 of Rapana venosa. Taxonomy (NCBI): domain Eukaryota; kingdom Metazoa; phylum Mollusca; class Gastropoda; order Neogastropoda; family Muricidae; genus Rapana; species Rapana venosa. The sequence goes on from CM054157.1 coordinate 6,907,596, forward strand.
TTGTTGTTGTTGTTCTTGCTCCCCTTTTTTGTTTTTTTTGTTGTTTTTTGGGTTTTTCTTCTTCTTCTTCTTCTTCTTCTTTTCTTTTCTTCTTCTTCTCTCTCTTCTCTCTCTCTCTCTCTCTCTCCCTCCTCTCTCTCTCTCTCTCTCTCTCTCTATTTTTTCTTCTCTCTGGCAGTGAAACCTATATGAAAAGTCTGAAAAACATAAAACCCCTATCCGGTGGCTTTAAATTTTGGGTGGTGTTTTTTTGGTGTGTGTGTGTTGTGTGTGTGTGTGTGGGTGGTGGGGGTTGTGTGGGTGTTTTCCCTGGCTAAAAACCTTTTGGGGTTTTTTGCAAGGGGTTGAGATTATCTTTGAATATGTGACCGCTTTTGCCCACCATTAAAGTAGATGCATTACAACTTCGGAGAAAGTTGAAGTTTTAAAAGACAGTCTCCATAAATGAAACAACCATGTAAAGAACTAACAGAAGAACAGCGTGATTTGTTTGTCTGGGAACAAACCTCAAAGACTTTAAAGAATACAAGAAAAATGACCAGCAGACTTGACCTACTCTCTAACTTGGCTAACGAAATGGAAGGAGAGTCGTGACACATATTTTGGTCTTTGCTGAAAGAGAAACCAACAGCTGTTAAAAACATGACAGATGGTAATAGTCCAGTCCTTTATTTTCGTCATGGACATATAGTAATAATAAAACACATGCATGGTCTTGGGTTTCTATACACAAAAGAAAAAAAATGTGGAACATGCTAATCTGTAGCCCACTATTCTAGCAGTCCAATCATCAGCCACCCCAAAGTAATATCCTTTCAACATCACAGTAGTCTACCTTCGCACCTACATCAAAATACAAAGATGAAGAAACTCAAGATACAAAATATCTGTTTTCAAGATCGCAAAGAAAGATACCATCAAGCTTCAAGAAGAGTGGAATACTAATCACCAGACCTCTCAGGAAAACGCATGCAGTACATCCTGCAACCCTAAGACAAACACAGGAGTTAAAGACTACTGGAGTTTGCAGGCTACCAAACCTCTACAAGCCCACTAGGTAGCCACAAAGCCACTGGAAGACGGACCTGGCGTGCAGCCAACGCCATCAAAGAAAGTCAGACAGATTATAGTACGCTTCTGTGGCGTTTCTAGAGTGTAATCAGACAGGCAAACATCTAAACCTAGACCCACGTAGAGATTCATGAACCATATCTGCCAGTCCTGCTGCTACTCCACATTGACTTTATGGTATATACACAGATGACTTTACAGTGTATCCACAGACACTTGTCCACTGATGCTAGGAGTCATGTTACAACTTTGGTCATTTCATGCTTCATGACTACAACCGGTTCATGCTTGGAGTCCCTTTCGTCTGGTTTTGCCAACATCAATGATTCACTCTCTACCGGCATACATCATTGAATCTTGACTTGATCTGAGGAATGAAACCACTGATGTAATTATCGTAATGGATTGTAGTTATACCCACTGGCTGCCTGTCTCATGAAGAATAAATATGATTCAAACTTTCTATGACAACTGGTTCGATGGATTAGTTATTCGATATCTCTATGATTGTCTTTACCTTCACATATCACTTCATTCAGTCTCTGACTGAGCGTAAATTCCTGTCCTCAGGTTCCAAACAGTCCAGTGTCACCCAGTACTCTTTATCGAACCCCCCCTCTCCCCCTCCGCGCTGTTTGCACGTGGCTACTTTTACTTACAATGATATGGTTTGAGCCAGTAATGAATGGAAGGAACAACTGTAATTTGATCTCCCTTTTCCAAGAGCCATCGATGGCTTCAAATCATTCGGGCACAACGAATCACGAATCATTTTTCCATGTGATAATTGTTTTTCTTTACACACTGATTAAGTTTCCTCTTCCAAATATTTCGTCTCAGCCCTCGCTCTCTGAGCTTTAGTTATCACACTGAGCATCTCCACACAGTAATCATGTTCCTGTATGGGAAAAAAAATAACTGAAGAAGAAAAGAAATAAGCAAGAGAAAAAGCCTGCTAGTGGCTCACTTGTGTTCATCTCTTTTGAAAAAAAATCACTTTTTAAAGGTAGCCATTGGCGCTATAAATTAGCCATTGGTCTCTAGTTATACCTATCATTGAATAAATTGTTTTTTTAATGAAACAAAGCAAAGAGTAAAGTTCTAACATAATGTCATTAACTGTACAGTTTGAAAAGATAATGAATCTCATTCATCAGAAATTTTATAATTATAGGGGGTTTGTTCCAATCTCATTACATTGATGTATACAGTACAATCACAAGGGGGGGATAATTTGAATTTTTCGTTTGGTTGGTGAGTTTTATTTAATAATCGTTGTATTTCCTCATAGCGCAAGTATGGTTCAGAAATATGAACTGTAACACACAGGTAATAGATCAGACCCACATAAAAAAAACTTTGAATATACATGACTATAAATGTGGATTTTAGAATCGAAGACAGTAATGAATTTTCATGACAACACAGGCTGATTTTTTCTTCTACACAAATGAGGTCAGTTATCCAATCCCCACGTTGGCATTGACATCTTCCCTCTCGATCATTAGCTTCATCTTCAATTTTCCCATAGTTGTTGTGAAGGCGCCAAGACACAGAAAATAAGAACGCCCAAAACAAACAACAATCACTTAATTTCCTGTCATAGCTGATGATGGAATCAGCTTAGAGAAAATATTAATTTCAAACTTGATTATTACCTCTACACGTAAAGTTACATAACCCCATACATATCAACACCAATTTCAGATCAGAGGGACTTTTCATTTTCCCCGATGCTTTGATGAATCAAGTTAACAGACAAGACTTCAAGATGAAACTAGTAGTCGCTCAAAAACATACATAAGATGCAGGAGATTGTAATTTCTTAGAACAAAATCTTCATTTCCCCCTTTTCATCAAGGTGACAGAAGCGGTTTGTAATATTCATATGGCAAAGTAGATAAACCATAACCACAAAAATAATATGTGTTATCTCACAGCTCATAATTGCAAGTCTTCACTCCCTACTTCTTATAATTATCATCTTCCTAGTTGGTTTTTAGCACAAAAGAAAGAGTGTAAAGAAGAAATTAAGTTAAAGCAATTGTAATAAAAAAGAAAGGAAAAATAGAAAAGAAATAAAGGCAAAAATATAATAGATAGATAGAGAGATAGATAGGTAGAAAGACAGACAGATAGATATATACATAGACAGATACATAGATAGATAGACAGAAAGACAGACAGACAGACAGACAGACAGACAGACAGACAGACAGATAGATACATACTAACATACACACATACATACATACATACTTACTTACATACATACATGCATACAGATAGAAGACAGACAATACATACATACATACATACATACATACATACATACATACATACATACATACATACATACATACATAAAATACATACATACATACTACATACATACATACATACATACATACGTACATACATACATACATGTATACATACATACACACATCCATCCATACATACATCCATCCATACATACATACATACACACACATCCATCCATCCATCCATCCATCCCTCCCTCCATCCATCCATCCATCCATCCATCCATTCATTCATCGTTCTACAGAGGGACCAAAATCAGAGGGGTTAATTCCATTCCTCTGGCAGACTGCAGACGATGACAGCAAAGCCGTTAACAGTCGTCTGCTGCAGACATCAAACAGACATCTACACATCTGGACATAGAGGGCTTCTGGGACCGACAGGAGTGGGGGAGGGGGAGGGAGGGGGGGGAGGGAGAAGGATTAGGAAATGTTTGATCATCTTGATTCTTTGCTCACTTGGCAAAGAGTAAGACGGGGCTGAATCCATTTTTGTCAGAACTAAATGTTACATAATTATCTTGCGAGGAAAAAATATGAACATTTTCGGTTTGCTGTTTGGTGACTAATATTACGCGCGGGCGCGCACCTGTGTATGTGTGTTAGTTCTTCAGTTTAACGTCCTTCCACTAAATAGTGATATCAGACGTGTGTGTATGTGTGTTATTTTTTCAGTTTAACGTCCTTCCCCTAAATATTGATATCAGACGTGTGTGTGTGTGTGTGGTGTGTGTGTGTGTGTGGTGTGTTGTGTGTGTGTGTGTGTGTGTGTTAGTTAGTTCTTCAGTTTAACGTCCTTCCCCTAAATATTTATATCAGACGTGATGTGTGTGTGTGAGTAAGTATGGGGAAGAGGGTCGGGGGGGTATATGTGTATGTGTGCGTGTGTGTGTGTGTGGGGTTTAAATGATGTATGTATGTACGTGTGTGAGTATGCATGCGTGTGTGTGTATGATGAGTGAGTGTGTGCACGTACGTGAGTTTGTATATATATATATATATATGTGTGTGTGTGTGTGTGTGTGTTTTGTGTGTGTGTGTGTGTATGTTGTGTTGTGTTGTGTTGTGTGTTTTTTGTGTGTGTGTGTGTGTGTTGTGTGTTTGTGTGTGTGTTTGTTGTGTGTGTTGTGTTGTGTGTGTGTTGTGTTGTGTGTGTTGTGTTGTGTGTTTTGTGTTGTGGTGTGTGTGCGTGTGTGTGTGTATCTGTGTGTGTAGTGTTTTTTTGTGTGTATGTGTGTGTGTGTGTGTTGTTGTGTGTGTGGTGTGTGTGTGTGTGTGTGGTGTGTGTTTTGTGTTGTGTTGTGTGTGTGTGTTTTGTTTTGTGTGTGTGCGTGCGTGTGTGTTGCGTGTGTGTGTGTGTGTGTGTGTGGTGTGTGTGTGTGTGTGTGTTCGATTTCGTTTACGTTCTTCATAAATGTGATATTAGACACAAAAGGGTAGGGGTGAGGGGATGGGGGGAGGGGATCTGGGAGTTGGTTAGGTGTGTAGGGGTTGTGGTGTGTGTGTGTGTGTATGTGTGTTTTGTGTGTGTGTGTGTTTATGTGTGGGTGTGTTGTTTGTGTGTGTGTGTGTTGTGTGTGGTGTGTGTGTTGTGTGTGTGTGTGGTGTGTGTGTGTGTGTGTGTGTGTGTGTGTGTGTGTTTTTTGTGTTGTTGTTTTGTGAGTGTGTGTTTTGGGGTTTTGTGTTTTTGATGTGCTGTGTGTGTATGTGTGTGTGTTGTTTTGTAAAGTGTGTGTGTATGTGCGTGTGTGTGTGTATGTGTGTGTGTATGTGGGTGTGTGTTCAGTCCTGTAGACGACACGTCCGTTTTCAAATCAGAAAAAAAGTTTCTCGTGACTCAAGTTGTGAAACTTTACAACGTTCTGGAGCCATATCTAACCAGCACCCCACATCCCCCACTTTATCTACCAACTATGCATTCATTTTGAGTGCTTTAGTAAGGCAAAACGATAAGTATGTCTGTGAATACCATGGTCAAAGCACTTTCTCTTATGAGTCTGCTTGCTACCCCTTCGAATACACTATCACTTTGTCTGACATTCTACTTTCTATTTTTGTTAAACCCTTTCCCCCTGCCATTTT